>JADQWA010000119.1:141032-252532 GCA_018344505.1 Nebria ingens riversi | reverse complement strand
ATATTTAGCAAAAACGTTAGTTTGCACTGAAGAATCATTAACGATTCTCGTTTCACCATCTTTTGAGCCAAACACCAATAAGGATTATTTGAAATTGTAACACGAATTGTGCAAGTTTAAATCGGATTAAAGTCTTCAGAAAAAAAATACCATACATCTAAATATACAAAGTCAAAATTCACATAATCAAGACGATGCAAAACGAATTTCTGCAAAATAATTTTCAATTCATAACTCTTTACTCGCGGCTAGAGATGTCATGTAATAGAGACATAAAAGATATGCGATAGCATCAATTATCTGTTGTAAATGTACATCTATTATTAATGTATTTCATGATAAATTGTAGTCGTTTTTTCCTTGGCAACTTCAGTTTATTTAAGGCAGGGAAACTACCACATCAAAGCTAAGTCACTTAAATATATCTTGTTAGATATGTGCACGTATAAATCAAATTTAAATTGCAACTGTGGATTTTAAATCAAAATAAATGCTTAAAATATCGTACGTGTTAATCGAAGAAAAATGTTTGAAATATAAAATAAGTTCACGAAAGAAAATAAAAAAAGTTTATTCTTATAAAAATTAGTGTATTTTATATCAATGTGGACAGTTATATAGCTTTAAAAAAATCAAGTTTCACATTCTGCCAGCATATATAAAACTGTTTGTGATGTCTCATTTAATTTTTTTCGTTGTGTCATTTTATATCAACGGAATACTGCCAACATAAAATATATAGCAAAAGTCATTTATTTTATGGGATTTTCTTGGTTTTGAATGAGTAAATAATTTAATTTTATTACTTTTTAAACATCCCATTAAATCAGTTTCATATTTGTTTTTAGTGGTTAAGTAGTTATTAAGAACATTTTTTGTGGGTTGCTAAGAAAAGTACACATCGGTAATAAATATAATGTGATCTTAATCTGCAACGTTTAAAAATTCAACACTTATAATTTTTTTTTTAAATTTATTATATGCATACTTAAAAATAAATATAATCAATTTATACATAAGTAAAGAAATCACAGAAAATCCTTTACATTCATCTTGACAATCTTTTGCCATTCAATTCTATCCTTACAAACTTCTTTTGCTTCATTCAAATTCATTAAATTCTTCATATATGCTCTTCTATTTCGCTTGCTCACAACTTTCCTTTCGCTAAACTCAATCTCAATTATATTTATCCACTTATTCCTCGGACGACCCTGCATTCTCACACCATTCATCTCGCCCACGTAAATCTTTTTTGTTGATCTTTCATTCAACATTCTTTCAACATGACCATACCATCTCATTAGACTCTCATCTATTCTATGTACGACATTTTTTACAATATCGCACTGCTCATCTACCCACGTGTTTCTCTTTCTGTCTCTCTTAGATACACAACAAATACCTTTTAAAAATTGAATTTCCACAGCAATCACACGCTTTTTATGCTTAGTTTACCAAACCCAACATTCATTTCCACACATCAACGATGACACAAGTATACGTATAACCTTGAATCCTTAGAAATGTTAAAATTTCTTGCAAATACTCCTAAAATCTTACAACTAGCAGATACTCTTCTCTCAATCTCGCAAACTTTCCATCCCTCGCTAGAGAATAAACAACCTAAATAAACAAATTGTTTCACTTGCTCCAGTTGTGATGTCCATCTACCACAATATTACACACTGTCCTGTATTCATTCTTTTCGAACACCATAACTTTTGATTTAGCTGCATTCGTTCATGATTCATATCCTTTCCTATTTGACTTTCAATGGACGGACATCGACAGGAGTCAGCTTTTTGTCCGGTCATTAAAGATGTCCGCTTAATAGAAGTGCATAATAATACTAAGTTGATATCTTAAAAAGTGTCCGCTAGATGTGTTCATTTATAAAAGATGTATGTATATATATATATATATATATATATATATATATATATATATATATATATATATATATATATATATTATAATAAAATTGTCAAGATGTGAATGTAAAGGGTTTTCTGCCATTGCCATGTTGGAAATAGGCGTTAAGTTATGTATGTATCTAATAAAATTGATTGCAATATAAATTTGATTATGTATATGTTTATATATATATTCTTTTTCCGAACAATTACAAATTGATTGATGATTAATCACTTTTTAATACCTATTATATTTTGTTAATTTCAGAAGAACTACAGTGTCATTATTTTATACACATCCATTACTCAACATAAGAGTTATAAAATTTGCTGAACAATAAATAAAATTTGTTTAAAAATACCCAATGAAGTCAAATGACTTTTTAGGCATATCATCAGCTCATTAATAAAAACCTTAAATGCCAAACTCGTATATTTTAATTTGATTTACTCATATTTAAACTCTTCTTAAATTCAACGTGAAATTGTTTTTATTGCAAAAAATTTAGTAAATAGTAAAAAATTTAATATATATATATATATATATATATATATATATATATACATATAAATAATATCAGATATTGTTAAAATTTCCTTAGTAATAACAAATTACCAAATTTATCTAATAAAAATCATCTGGAATGAAAATACATTCCTGCATTCAAGTTTAAGTCACTTATGACACACGTCTGTGCTTATAACTATTTTGCTGCATGTGTATTTGCTAATATTGAATTTTAGCTACTATGTTTACTCTCTCATATGAATGTATATAGAAAGTAATCATGAACATTTTCGAATTCGATATTTTAACGGAAATACATGTTTTAATCCCGAATTGAATTTGACTAGTTTCAGAATAGCATATGTGTGTGTGTGTGTGTGAATGCTCTAGAGCCAAAATTGTTAAAGATAAAATTATGAAACTTTAAACTTATAAATGTTCCAGCTTACATCAAATTTTTGAAAACTATATGCAAACCGGAAGTGTATGTTTACTTTTGTAGACCAGTTACTAAAAAATGTTTACTGACATTTTTACGTTTCTAATTTATGCTGCCATAGTTACGTAGGTTTGGGAAATTTTATTTGATAAATCAAAACATATCGATTGTCAAAAATAGATTGAATGAGACATTTCTTCAAACGTTAGTAAAGTATCCAAAATATAATAAGTATATAAATATTCTGTTAGGTGGTTAATCTATTTGAAAACTAAAAACTTACCGGCCATAATAATTGCTAATATAGCACAATAAATAATTTTATTTTCTTGAAGTTTTCAAAATAAGATATTTTAATATGCTTCCTATTTAAACAAAATATACCTACTATGTATATAAAAAAGTCCAGTGCAAGACACTGCAGCTGTTTTTACGATTGTAACTGCCACCAATTAATTTTTTTAAATGTTTAAAAATGTATACTCATTTCTCAAGAAAAAAGTTGCACTTTATTATACTGTGAGAGAACATCAAGAAAATAGCAATTTTCATTTACGAATATAAAAAAAAAAAAAATTGTCATACTCATTTAAAATGTTTTAAATTATTTATTTTAAATATAATTTCTTTTCATTCTAAGCATTAATTCGTTTTGTCTATAAATCGCTATTGGCTTACCAAAGTTTTTAATAAAAGAAGACAATTTTAATTCGTAATCTATACAAATGATAAACAAAGATTATTTAAAAGAGAGTTTATTTAGTTACTGAAATTAATATTTTGGCGGTATTTTATAATGTAAACGTTTTCTTGCAATATTTTACGGGCAAATAAAATATTTACGAATATTATTCCCATTAGTTTTAACATAAAAAAATATGATTGGAAGAAAAGAGTAAAATAATAGACAATCAAAATAATAAATTATCTTACCAACTGTACATAACACATAATTAATTGCAACACAAATCACTAATAGTATATAACTGCACTGAGTTCTATTCATGATTAAATTTAACTAATTATATGTCAGAATGTTCACAATAAACTAGAATAAGGCTTTGTTTTAGCATACACATATCATGTCACACATTAATTTGTAGAATAACGTTTTGAGCATACTGCCAGTAAAGTTCACGCTGGGTTACTTAGTGTTGGGTTGTAAATAGAACCACTGGCAAAAACGAAATACGAATGCCACTGTTTTTCAGTTTTGGATAAACAGTGACCAGCAAACAGTAGAATGTTGAGTCACCACCACTAAATTAAAATAAGATTATTATATGGATTGCAAATCCCCATTTTAGTTTTGTTATATTTTCAATCGTAATTATCGCTAAAGATCAAAGAAATGATTAACATTGCTACATGAAATAATATTTAAAAATTACATTTTTTCGTCATAATTATTTGTTTTCGTTAAAAATAGTAAAAACCCTGCAGTAACAACTTAATAACTACATTTTCTTATGAATGTAACCTGGTAAACTTATTATATGTTGAGAGTAACTGATATCATCGCAAATACATAGATATATGTACATATACATTACCTCTATTATTTTTGTTTTGCACTTTCGTACTTGCCAGCATAGTTTTAATAGTTTTTCTATTTTTGCAAAATATGTAAAGTATAAATTATTCACATTCTAAAAATATTATTTAGTTATTTTTAATCCAAATCTATAAATATGATTCTTTGTTAAATAAAACGATACCATAATAACAACAAGTAAAATGTTTATAAGAGGAAATAATGACCTTGAGTTTTTAGGAAGAATATATGTTTTTATGTTCGCAAAACAAAGAAATTTTCTTTAAATCCAATATATACTCGATATCTCAAAACTTTGAAATAAGTATTGCTATACTTCTTTTGATAAAAGATGGAAATATTAAACTATTCTATATAAGACCAAAAATAAGCCGGCGTTATGGAAAGCGTAAACAAAATATATAATTGTTGAAGAATTCACATTCTATATTTACATATGTATATCGCTTTATAGCCATAAGCCTGCTATAAAGTTTATAGCATGCTTATAACACTGCAGTGGTTTATATTATAAACCACTGCGTCATTTTCGGAAATATTTGGAAACCTAATCCAGTAAGGCTTGCCTACTCTACTGTTCAGTGCAATACAGTTATAGAAACTTTCAATTAAATATACAATTTTGCATGTGTCTATAGCCGCTATAGTATTATAGAATTTCTATATAAAGTTCAGAGTTTAGCAGCAATAGTTTGCTCTGCAGGTATAAGAAATATAATATATAAATATATAAATGTATTTTCTGACAGTTTACGTATTCAAAATTATTTTATGTGAATATTGATTTAAAATAAAATATATTTAGCTATTTCATTTATTAAATGCATGTTTAATTTAATTTAAATGCCTGTCATCTATAATAAATACAAATGAAAAATTCTATAAATCAATAATAATATATTTAAACATCTACAGTGTCGTAGTAGATATGATTTTTAGATAGGAAGGATATTAAAATACAAAAATTTAAACATATAAGAAAATATAATTATTCATTAAACTATGTTAAAAATTATTATGGCCGAACGTTTTTTTAGTTTTCAAATGAATTTAAAACCTAACAAAATATTTATATATGTATATATACACATATATATATATATATATATATATATATATATATATATATATATATATATATATAAATATATATATATATATATATATATATATATATATATATATATATATATATATATATATATATATATATATATATATATATATATATATATATATTATATATATATATATATTATATATATATATATATATATATATATATATATAATATTTTCAATAATTTACTAACATTTGAAGCATTTTTTCACAAAACCTATTTGTGACAATAGATGTTAAATGTCAAACCCCAAATTATATTGTTTTCCTGATAAACAATTGACAGGCATAGTTGATGCGATTAATTAAAAATAATTTCCTGTACCTACGTAACTATGGCAATATAAATAAGAAATTTAAGAATTTCAATAACAATTTGCATGTAATTGGTACACTTTTTGAAAAAAAAATCGCTAAAAGTGAGTCTTTCGTTGGCAATCTGACGTTTAGTAAAAAAAACATATAATCGCTGATGGATATTTCCAGATAATTCATCGAATGTGTTTTCTTGATCTGCAACGCTTTATTTTTATGATTACTTATTACTTCGTATAAGGAAGTAAAAAGTAACTATAACCATTTGTTAAAAATATTTTGAAAACATATCTTAAGTATAGATTATATTATTCATTTGTGTGATTCAAGTTACAAACACTAAGGCGCAATTCTATTTGTAGCCACAGACTCACTATGCTTCGTCTGAGTTGTAGCACAGACACGTCTGTGTCTGTAGTATATACGCTGCTTTACTTTTGCTTTTTTCTATACATCGAACACCAACATTAGAGAATTTTAATAGGACTAAAAATGTAGGTATAATCAATAAAATTATTGTGAAATATTTGATCGTCCCTAAATAATAATTATAGTATGATTATATAATCCTATAATAATTAGCACATGTGAACAAGTCAAAATAATTTATCTAGTACACGCGCTAATAATTGCTAGGTTTGTTTAATTAAACAAATAACTATCGTAATTATTACTTAGTGTAGATGAGGCAAATGTGATTAGTCCTCAGCGTGGAAAATGTTTTTATATAATATTCTTTCTTTTTGATAGTATTGAAAATTGGAAGAAGAAAAGCCTAATACGACACATAAAATCATAAATGTAATGTTGGTTGCAGACAAATAGCGCTAAATATTAATGGTGTAAACATAGCTTTAGTTTAAGCTGCTTGACTCGACCTTCCGTATGATTTTGACAGTTGTGTTTTTGAAGTGACAGGTTAAAATGGACAATGATCCTGATTTAATAGAATTAATCAAAGAAAAGATTTTATTTGGTCAAAATTTATTGGAGTCATTAGTGAATTTCAAAGAAGTAGATGGCATTCAGAAATTAGGTAGAAAAATTAATCAGGAAATAAGCTTTTTAAAAAAGGTATTTTAATTTAAACAAAGGTAATTAATATTACATACTATACTACTATTTTTTTTATATATAGGTTTTAAAATCGAATAATATAAAAAAAGAATATCTGCAATGCACGAATTTAACCCATTTCGCAGCATTAGTAGACGTTTTAGCGAATGCAAAAGATTGCGTCAGTGTTAACAAAGTGTTTTCATTAAATGAGAAAAGATTGAATGTTGATATAGTTGCTGATCATGGTTTAACTTGGATTAAAGTGATTGCGCGAAATCCAAAATCGCTGAGTCAAATTTATCAAGGAGATGCTAGTTATGGTGTTCGAAGTATTATAGATCAAGCCGAAGAGTTTTTAGAATGCGCTGAACTGTATCCGTGTTTATTTAAAACACCAAAAATAATGTTTGTTTTTGCGAATGGCATAGATATTAATATAGCAAGTGATCTGGAAACACTAAATGTACTAGTTAAAGGAATACGGTTAAGAAATAACCGACAAATTGATGATATATTAAGTTCTGTAGATATAGGAGATAAAACATCAAATAGTGAATCTGAAGATCAGGATATAGATAAATTAAATTTGGATGTTTCGGCTATGATTGCGTATGTTAGTTCGTTGACAAACGGAAGTTGTGGTTATATTTTCAAAGTACCTGTTTTAACACAACAAGCCGAATGGGAAAGATCGAGACCTGTAAAACCTATTTTAGATGAATTATTTCAAGGTAAGAATAACTTATATTTAGATCATTAAGCAAGATGGAAAAAAAATGTTTGCAACAATTTTTATAACTGTTATTATTAGTATATAACGCATTAATTTATTTTAAGACGTTGACGCTCAATTTTTATTTATTTTCGTAATTTGTTACTAGAGTTATTAATTTTTACTTTCTTTTACAAAGTAATAAGTATTGTAATCACGAAAAAAAAAAACTCGAAATTTTAACGGAAATACACCTTTTGACCTTCTCTGAATCGAGTCTGACTATTTTTGGAATGATGTCTCTGTGTGTGTGTGTCTGTATGTGTGCGCTCTACAGTCTATACTGTTGCAGATAAAATTATGAAACTTTAAACTTAAGATTTCTATATGCCTAAGAAAACCTCCTATTTTTCAAAAACATATTCAAACCGGAAGTGCATGTTAATACTTAAGACCTTTGTTTTGCAATTTCTGCAATATCTCCGAAACGGCTGCACTTGCAGTAAAAATAAATAGAATAAAATTGAAAGATATTAGTATTCTGCATAACTTTTGTTTGAAACAGATCAAGAAAAACCCTTTCGATGAACTATCTGGAACTATCCTTCAGCGGTTATGCTTTTTTTTTTGACATACGTCAGTGGCCCTCCTAAGACTCACTTTTACCGAAAGTTTAGGGCCAACACATTGCCGATGTTTTTATACTATTTCTATTTCCCATACCTACGTAAATAATAGCAATGTATTTGTAACTTTTCAAACAAAACTTGTGTGACATGCTAATATCTTTCATTTTAATTGTGACTATGTTTACTACAAGTGCAGCCGTTTCGGAAATATTGCAGGAACCGAAAAATAGTACTACAGTAAACATGCACTTCCGGTTTGAATATTCTTTTCAAATAGGAAGTTTTCTTGCCAACCATATACAAATCTTATGTTTAAATTAAAGTTTCATAATTTTAACTTCAACAGTGTAGGCTGTAGAGCGCCCCCCCCCCCTCTCATACACACACTTAAGTTTAAAGTTTCATAATTTTACCTACAACAGTTTCGGCTGTAGAGGTTTCTCTCTCATACACACATACACGTCATTCCAAAAATAGTCAGATTCTATTCAGGGAAGGTCGAAAGTTGTATCTCTGTTAAAATCACGAGGTTGATTTTTCATGATTACAATACTTACTTATTACTTCGTATAAAAAAGTAAAATACGGAATCTTATATATTTTTAAAGAAATATTCATAAAATTGAAATAATAAGCAAATAGAAATCTTTACTCTGTTGAGTGTAAACATGTTGAAATTCATTGAATCCTTAATTGTCTCTGTCTTTAAAAAAATAAGTTCTTTTAAGGTAAACGATTATTTTGCTGTGAGACAGCAAAAGTAAATTTCGATATGATAGTAAATACTGTTGGTGGGCCTAACGAAAGGAAACGAGCGAAAGATTTCATGAAGAATGTAATTGTTCTATCAGACGATGCATCTGTAGCTGATACAGAAAATGCGGAATTAAATTGCGCAAACGATCAAGAACAACAAATTCAATTTTCGCCAACGAAAGTATTACCACTTGGAGGGAAAATCAAGCAACGATCAAAAATTATTTTTCGGTTTGGTGATACTATTCAGGCAATGACAGTTACAGCTAACGACGGATTTGTTCGATCAGCAAAACAAAAGGTTGTTTATTGTAATTTATTGGGTATATGTTTATATATTTATACGTTTGTTTTAGGGTATCGATTTTGTTGTTTTTGTCCATGAATCCCGTGCACTAACTGAACAAAAAGAAACAAGTGCGCAGCCGTTGAGTGTATGATATTTATATTTATTATGGAATTATTTATACAAAATTATGTTGCCTTTGTTTTGATTACGTCGAATAAACTTATTCACTTTTCATATTCACTTGTTTTAATATATATACTCGTATATATATATATATATATATATATATATATATATATATATATATATATATATATATATATATATATATATATATATATATATATATATATATATATATATATATATATATATATATATATATATATATATATATATATATATATATATATATATATATATATATATATATATATATATATATATATATATATATATATATATATATATATATATATATATATATATATATATATATATATATATATATATATATATATATATATATATATATATATATATATATATATATATATATATATATATATATATATATATATATATATACATATATATATATATATATATATATATATATATATATATATATATATATATATATATATATATATATATATATATACTGACTACGTAAAAGAAAGTTTAGGGCCAACACATGGCCGATGTTTTTTTTCGTGATTAGAATACTTACTTATTACTTAGTAAAAGAAAGTAAAATCTCTAGGTAGTTATTTAGAATGTTTCCATGACCATTGTCTATGATGGCCATCTCTACAAACAAACATTTAAAACATCTAATCTTTCCCAAAAGGTATATTACTCACATTTACTTGTCAGCTAACCATATACCTAATTGTCTATTTTATTTGTATTCTATAACAATCAATATAGTATATAATAATTTGAAACAAAATGATCATCTAGAAATATTTCATTGTGATTTTGATCATATAAGATAACCTTCCATTACCTCTTTTGTACTATTTTACATTAACCTTTTGTTACTTATCGATACTATTAGAACATTACAAAGCTTTCATAGAATCATGTAAACAATATTAAATTTATATATAAATGGTAACACATATAAACCTTAGATACCATTCAAAAAATATTTTATAAATTGTAAGCAACATGTTTCTCAAATCCATTTTTCAAGCAATTATAGAATATTGTGAAATTTCTTCTATACATGGATTACCGTTAATAGTAGCAAAAAATCGTCATATTATTGAACGGTAATTGTGTATATAGTATGGAATCAAGCAAAGTTAGTCTTTTTCTGTTGTTTGTAGTTTATTTTGGATTATTATTGTTGTATCTTCAGTCATTGGAGCTATAGCTTTATGTTTGAGTAATTGGCAACGATATGTTGATAGCCCGACAGTGGTATCGTTAGAGAAAGATTTTCGAAAGTGGCATAATCCATTTCCAGCTGCAACTGGTTGTTTTGTCGAAAGGGCCGATGAAGATTTGACGAGTAGATTTATTAAAAAGTATATATATATATATATATATATATATATATATATATATATATATATATATATATATATATATATATATAATATATATATATATATATATATATATATATGTATATATTCTCCGAAAATATAGGCAGAAAGCCTAACAAATTAAACAAGGAACCACTAACAATTTGACTTTTTGTTTTTTGTATATTATTTTCTAGACAATGGGATATTGAAGAGCCACATGAAAAATATGAATATTATGTTCAATTTGTGAAAGCTGTTGTAAATGTTTCATACCAAACGATGGTTAATTTTACGAAATTCCAAGGAGATACAACATTAATGGATGTTGATTTATTAGATCTAACTATTCAGGTGCTGTCGACAATGATAAAATTAATTTTTTATATAAAAATGTTTTTTAGGTGCATCCTTTACTAACAGGTGATTTAGTTACATTTGATGCTAAACGACAAAACAATTGGGATATAATTATTACGGAATATGGATTATGTTTTACAACAAATTCGAAATTTGATGATATTTTTATTGCGAAAAGGTAAATTTATAAAATTAAAATTGCTTAACTTAATTTTAGCTATTGACAATTATATATTTATCAACAATAAAATGCAGATAAAGGTACCCATTTTAGACATGGCGCGTTAAGCCATAGCGAAATCATTGCCTAAACATCTTTTAGTAATTACGTTTTGCATTTTATGCGGAAGTTTCCTCTTTGTGATGTCATTGAGTTGCATAGTTTTACTTTTACGTTTTTTAAACGACTATATGTTCAGAATACGTTAAAGTAAAACTTTACATTCGAAAAACTTCCGCACCTAGGAATATGCAATCCATTTAGCCTAGGAATATGCAACCCGTCGTGCTTATTATATTACAGAATATAATCCGTAAGAGTAATAGTTACGCAATTAATAGATTACAAAAGAAATGATATTGTCTAATTCAAACATTTGTTTTTCATTGTTTATAAAACAGAACAATTAATAAATTTTAAATATTTTAGAAAACACAATGATTCAAAACCACTGAACGATTACTTATTAGCATGTGATTATTTGAATGGTTTGTGTTATGCTCGATTCGATTCTGATCCATATTTAGCGATTAGAGTACGTATACAAAAGCTGTGTTTTTTTATATTAATTTTATCTCATATATATTTCACAAAATTTTAGTATTTCGTGCATTCTCCTTATGAAATAATACATACAACAACCGAACCACCATTATTGTTACCTGAAAAAGCCGAAATGGAAATAAATTACCGGATGCAAGAAACAAAACCTGCTACATCGTTACGGCGTCTTTCTGTTAAGCAGCGAAATTGTCGATTTTTTGATGAACCTATAAGCCGAGAATTACCAGCTTACAGTACCAGTATTTGTTATATTTTGTGTCGGTATAGACATGCTATGAAAGTTTGCGGATGTCGACCATTTTTCTATCATAAATTAGGTATGATATATACGAAAATGCAATTTTGAGACATTACGGTGTTTTATATATCGTTTGTGGTGTTTGAATTCGTACTTTGCATAAATTATTATTACACCACGCTTGGTCGATCATCTCACTTCAGTAAAATGAATATATTATTCTTGTTTACAATTATTTACTCAATTATAATCATTTTAAATTGTTCAATGTTTACATTAAAATAGCAAATATTAAGTATACGAGAACATACAAATTTTTGTAGTTAGCTCACTCTTATATATAGATATGGACATGCTTGCCATATAGTCGCAATGTTTGCTCCACTTACCATAACTGCAAGCGTGAAACGGAAAAGATGAAAGTTTTAGTATAGTAGCAAATAAGCTTGTTTTGAATGTTGCCTAACTTAAGCATTGGAGAACAAGAACATTTTAATTCTTTTCGATATTTTTTAGCTGGTAAAATATGCGATGTGAATGGAATGATATGTTTATCAAAATATACTGACCATTTTACACAATCAGCGACAAAAATGGGTTGTAATTGTGTTGAACCATGTCGTGTAATAACATATTTTCCACAAGCTGCGAAAATGACGGAATGGTACACTTTTTCTATCGCTTTCCTCGCTTTTGTAATTGATATTTATTGTCTTTGTTAGGGTTTCTGGATATTTTGATCAACGAGTTACTTTTCGTTGGGGACTACTCCATCCGACAACTCGTTATCATCGAGATATTTTATTCGGTTTTGAAGATTTAGTAGGTAATATTTTAAACCATATAGTATAATTTTGATATTTAACCAATTAATGTTTTTAGTATCTTTCGGAGGCACAGCATCATTATTTTTCGGTTTAAGTTTTTTGAGTGTAGTTGAATTCATATTTTTTATAATTAAAAAAATTATAATACACTTTTTCTCCAAAAAAACTATCCCTGATATTGAAAAGATAATTCCCGTAGAAGTGGAAGAAAAACCGGTGTATCGTACTGTGAAAAAGGCAAATCAAATGTTTGTTAATACTAAACTAAATCCAATTGAAACAGCAAAATCGAATTTTGGAGCCAACTTTCAAGATTGGAGAGTGGATGCAAACTACAAAGCAGGCTTTAAGAAACCATAGGATATGATATCAATGGGAATATTACATTAAGTTTTATTAAAATATAAAAATTACAAATAAATTTGGTTTTGATAAACAAGAAGCGAATTTTTACTATCAATCATTATTCATAATAAACCAAATCATTTGGAAATTTAGTTTTTAAACAACAATATTAATTATAAGAAAAAAGTGCTTAGAAAACCTGCTAAAAAATAATATTCGTATAAGTATACTAAAGTCTCTTGAAGTTGATGAGAGAAACAAATTTAAAAAAATTAATGTAGTATATGGTTCATATATTTTTACTTTCTTTTAAGAAGTAATAAGTAAGCATTGTAATCACGAAAAAAAAAATTCTCGAAATTTTAACGGAAATACACGTTTTGACATTCCCTGAATCGATTTTTGGAATGACGTCTGTGTGTGTGTCTGTGGGTATGTGTGCGCTCTACAGCCTACACCGTTGAAGATAAAATTATGAAACTTTAAACTTAAGATTTGTATATGCCTGAGAAAAAACCTCCTATTTTCGAAAAGCATATTCAAACCGGAAATACATGTTTACTTGAGTCACTTTTTGCATATCTCCGAAACGGCTGCACTTACAGTAAAAATAGTTAGAATAAAATTGAAAGATATTAATGATTTGAACAGCTTTTGTTCGAAACATTTCTTCAAAAAGTGTACCAGTTACGAGAAAATTGCTATTATCCTATTTATATTGCCATAGTTACATAGGTATGGGAAATTATATATAATAAATCGTATCTACTATGCATGTCAACTGTTTTAGATATTCAAATATTTTGACATTTAACATTTATTGTCAGTGTCACAAATAAGTTTAGTGAAAAAGCGTTACAAAGGTTAGTAAATAATTTAAAATATTATATATAAATATTTTCTCTGGTTTACCAAAGTTAATTTGAAAACTAAAAAATGCCTGGCCATAATAATTTTTAATAATGTGTAATGAATAATTATATTTTCTTTATACTACTATAAAATCCAACATTTAAAATCTAAAATACATATGTTTTCTTTGGAAATCTGACAATAAACTAACTTTACACTTTTATTGGACAATGAATGAAAATATTTTTTGAAATTTAAACATTTTATATTTTTATTTATATACTATCAAATCTAAATATACTGACTACGTAAAAGAAAGTTTAGATGTTTTTCAAATAAATTTTCCGTTTCAGATAGAAATGGAAAGCATAAATTTTAAATTTCATATTTGTATCAAGTATTTTTGTAATCAAAATTTTAGATATGCACAACCGAACATTTGGCTTTATCACAGTAGATACGGCGCGCAAAAAGTTATTTAAAATTCAGAATGATGTTTTAGAAATTAATGAATAGTCAGACAAATTTTTAAATAGAGAAATATTTAATTTTGAACATAGACCGTTGCTAAGCTACCAAAAGAGTATTTGTCCATCACATTAATTCATCAACTTTTAAATAAATAAAAACAATATTTAAGATAATCTGTTTAATTTCATAAATTCTTTGAATAGCTAATAACAGTGTTACGAATCCGAACAAATACATGTTCGTCTATGCATCGTTATTTTCAAATTTCGCGCTGGTTGAAAAAGTTGAGCACTTGCATTGTACGCATCCCGCATAACAAGTATGTATTTACAAAACGTAGTGGGCGTCTCTCTTTTTCCTGTGTAATCTGTCATGACTGTTTAAAATCTAACCTAGTATTTTAACACAAACAAATACCTTTTGATTTAAATGACTTTCAAAATTTTAGTAGTTTGACTAAACATATTGTTAAAATGGATACCCGTACTCGTGATATAACATTAACAGCTCTAGTTGTGTGGATTTATTTCTACGGATTATGGAGTATTGGATCGGAATTGTTGTTTAATACTATATCAATTTCTGTAGTATCTATTGCCATTATAACTTTGGTAATATATCTCTCTCGTGTTTGTGCACCTAGCCAAGCAATTGTTGAAGCTGTGGTTGGTAAAGATCCATTTTATGATAGTACGGAGACGGATGATTTTGTGATGAGGGTTGTTGCTCACAGAGGTGCCGGTTTAGATGCTCCCGAAAACAGTTTGGTTGCTTTTAAAATGGTATGTAATAATTTACCAAAACGTTATTTAGAGACATATTGTAGTGGATGATAACCAAGTAGGATAATGTGTCGAGGTCGAACAAAAAAAATGATAACATTTATTTAAATATAATTATTTAAGTGCATGGTTTGAAACAAATAGTGATACGAAATAATAAACAACACCAAAAAATATAATTTCAGTAAAATGTATAAATGCAAACATTTTAAGATGCTTTTAGTTACTTTTAGAAAGATGAACTTATATTATTTGACAGCAAATATATAAAGATTAATCATTAATCTATAGAAATTAAAATTTTAATTTAAAAGCCTTTAAACATTTTTTAAATAAGAGTATAGGTTTTCACTTATAACTTATTTAAATTATCGTAACACGCCATAATTATAGCTAATAATATTCAATCTTGCTGAATTTTTACACTCGAATAATTTTCTTTTTAAATACCTACGTTCTACTTTAAACAGTTAGTTACTGGTAATGTTAATGCTATTTTGCCAGCTATTTAAAAGTATTGAATATAATGAGATTGGATGAAAGAGATTGAAGCTAATTATCAATTTTACTCTACATATAATTATAGTTTTCGAAAATACCGTTTTTGAGTAAATAATATTAATAAATATATTACACTAGTACCTATATTATATCTTACAACTGAACTAGTTTCGAATGAAAATATTATATATATTAACAGTATTTACATATTATAAATATTATGCTATGAAGATTTTCATTAAAAACTGCATTTAATAATTTATTAAGTGGTAGTTGTGATAAATATTTTGCGCCTTATAACAATTTATTGCTAAATTAATATATGAGTCAGATTTTATGCTGAATGTTCTTAATAATATTTACAATATTCCATTCAAATATGCAAACTATAATGTTTATATTTAAATACAATTTCAATGAAATCAACATTTTTTAGTTAGTACTCACTAGTGTACTACCAGCTGGACTTAAACAGTATTCTGTAACAAAATTTCACGCGTCACCAAAGAGTTACTTGTTATCCATAATTCTCTACAATCTCCACACAAACATTCCACGAGTTCATTTGTTTTGCAATCTGTCTTAACTTGTTCAGTACCACTGCATATAGGAACATAGTATTATTAACTAATGTAAGGTCCTTTTCTCACTAGTAAGGCATCAAAAATTGCAAAAATAAGTTAATTTTGATACAACTCTTTTTTATTTGTTAACAAAAATATTAATACTTGAATTTGCACCGAATCTAAAGCACACATTTATATATCATAATTGCTCGAATTAATAATACATAAATGTTTTAACATACTTTTTTAAAGTATATATATATATATATATATATATATATATATATATATATATATATATATATATATATATATATTTAAATATCTATGTATATGTAAAAATAATCCATATTTATATAAATAATATATATTACACTATTGTAAAGGAAAATATCTAATTTATTTCGTTGTAATAACAACTACTTTATATTTGGATAATTCTTGATTTTTTTCTCTGGATTCAACTATGGAATGAAATTGTACTTTTAAATAACTATAAAATTGAGAAAAACGAAATGGAAATATCAAATACTTATTTCATTTATGGTGAAAAAATGATATTTATTTATATATAAATTTAATTTTTTACATGATTAAATTGAAAAAGGAAAACTCTATTTTATAGGGGTAATAAATCGTAGTAGCTTAATCATATTTTCTCTTACTTGAGAAGTACGTTTTGAATATTATATATCGGTGTTCCTTCGGGTCATATGTTATGGTTGAACAAACAAAGTTCTGTATATTTTTGGGATAAAGTTTACGTATTCCCTTTAATGGGAGGGGAGAGAGGTAGTTAAATTTCTATTCGGTTAAGGCATTAATGTTATTGTTAAAAAAATAATTACAAAATATAAAAGGGTTAAAATAATATCCTGTTAACTACTACAAATTTGTCATTCATCCGGTGCAACACCGAATGAATGGATGTGATGAAAAACGGTTGTGCCCGATCCCATTTTATATGAAAAACTAAAATATTCATCCATATAGCTTCTTTTTTATATTTTAGTGCGTCGAAAAAGGTTGCCCTGGAGTAGAATTTGATGTCACACTGACGACCGATAATGTTCCGATTATCTTCCATGATAATACTCTGGAAAGATTGACTGGATCTACACTAGCAGTTAGAAATATGACTTGGCAGGAGATATCCAGGATTGATATATCAGCTAAACACCCATTAAGGTAAATAAGTATATTTTATTATATTCAAATATATATATATATATATATAATATATATATATATATATATATATATATATATATATATATATATATATATACGAAAAAACATTTAAAGTATAAAAATAATTATTAAAAATTGTCGAGCTTTATCCATCTTCTATGTATGCAAGGCGCGTATGCGTATTTGTACCACATTCATTTATTTATTGGGTTTTTTTTTTATAGGAAAAAATTTGAACCTACTCGTATCCCAAAAACTGGATGATGCGATCTTGCAGTGTTTGAATAATAAACAAAGAATGTTCATCGATATCAAAGAATACGATCAAAGGGTATTTTATAAATATTATAGTTTAAATGTTAATATTGTCTATTAAAATTTATTTATTTTTAGATTGTAAAAGTGATTCTGGATTTATTCGAAAAATATCCTGAACTAGAGTCGAAAGCAGTTTGCAGTTCATTTTATCCAAACGTTATTTACATGGTAAGTTAATTATTACAGTTATTAGTAAGTAAGGCAAGTCAGTTAAATAAACCAAGATAAAGCTGGGCTCTCAATGAAAAAAAAATGCATTATTTATATAAACATAAACTTCAAATTAAATATTCAGAATGAGAAAATTAACAATAGTACTTAGATATAAATAAAGGGTGTTAATACTATAAAAACAAGAATGTAAACGTTCTGTAAGTAATATATTGCATTTTTTATCGATAAAAAATTCCAAATATTCATTACATTTCTGCGACTCATTGTAATTACAGTTAGAAGTAATTTTACGTGACCGGTATATGTAATACCAATAATAACTATCAATCCCACTGGTATTTTGTATAACTGTTTATTGAAAAGGATTTTATCCATTTCATTTATCGTAGTATAGAAATTCAAAACATAAAAGTTTAAGCTATTATTAAATATGTTGTAACGGCGTTAAGTTTTAATGTTTGAAGAAAATGGCAAGATTAAAACGTCTTGGAATTTATAGAAAACATTTTTAGTATTTTCAAAAATATTAAGGTGTACTCATAGATTATGTATACCAAATTTGGTGTCAATCCATTCAGTATCTTCAAAGAAGAAAGAACGACATATTTTGTTCTTACGAGCGAGCAACGATTAACATCCAAGTATATGGAGTTATGTATATTTTTGGAGTCAAGGTGATGAAAGACGAACTTTTTGTTAGAGAAAATTTTCAATCTGTGATATTTAGTACTTGTAGGTACACGACCGAATGCTTTGATTCTTCCGTAGAGCAAGCTAAAATACAATTACAGTTCCTGCCATTTGTCAGACTACTTAAATGTTTATATCTTATATACTTGAATGAATTTCGTTTACTTGTAAGATTAAATGTTGTACCCTCTTAAATTGAAGATGTCAAATTGTAATAAATTTGGTACATATAATTTGATAATTATAACGTGTCAAAATAGTTAAATTGAAACAAGAAGAATGAGCTTACATTGATAATCTAAGTGCGAAACTTATTTCTTTCATAGTACCTATAAGTATATTATAAGACGTACTGCAAGCCCTAGGTTATTTTCAGAATGTGTAATTAATTTTATATTTATGCTTATATCGTAAATATTAGCGTTGTGAAATGATTAATTTTGAATGTCAAAATGTTTGTTTATACATTTTTATTTCTAGATTCGTCGCAAAAACCCAAAGATTGTTTGTCTCTTGCTTGGCGTCCAATGTACTTTTCACATGAATCTTACTCGATGGCTACGGGTCCAGGATTACCTCGAACCAATAACTGGATTAAACAATTTTTCTGAGGTGTTTCGATGCTTTGTATGCTTGGGCGTTGCCTCGGTTTATTTATTATGTTGTAGGAATATCGGTCATGTTATTGCACAAAGACGCAATCAGTGGGTAAGTAACACATTCCTTTATTTTTGAACAATGGTACATGTTTTTAGTTTAATTTTACTATCACAATTAACTTATATTGAGTAACCTTTCATGGTATAGAATAGAGTATTATTTTAAATTAAACAAACAACAAACTTATAAAAAACGTATGCCATCTATTGAAATATTTCTTAAACAAAATTTTCCTACCAGCGGAGCTGATGTTTCTGGGCCCCTATTCTAATTCAAAGCGACACTTCATGTCGAAATTATAATGACGTCATGCACAATTGCGAGAGACATTTTATAATAGCGACTTCTAGTAATACTTCGGGAAATTTGTATGCGTCACGTTGATGTCAGTAGCAGCGCTCATTTCATGCTAATGGTTTTGAAAAATATATGAAATAAGGTTTTGTTATAGTTAAACACATTAATGTTATTATCATCACATTGAGAGTTAAGTGTTCATTGTTTTTTTATAATATAAATAAAATATAAGTGTCAAACGAGATGGTGGCGAAAGTGTCAAAATGACAGAATCGCATCTCGAACCATTCTTCGTAATATGCGAGAGACATGACGTTTCTCCTCGATCTCCATCAATTCAATTGCTAAGAATTGTCCATATAAATACGCCATATTCAACTAAAAATATATTTACTTCATCGTTTCTTGCGTTAATAAAAGAAGAAAAATAGATAAATATTTATATTTAAAGTAATAACTACCAATTTTACAGACACTCATTGTATTATAGCAATGCAACACAAAATATATAACAACTTTAACCACAAAAACTTCAAAATTCAAATAATTTCGAGTCGCTTTTGCGATTGCGACACCAAACTTGATGTCGCAATGAATTGCGAGTATCGCTATTTTAATGACGTCACAAGAAGCTATCATAAAAGTCCGCTAGATGGCTAAGTGAGGAATTGCGACTGTCGCTTTAGATGGCGAGTCGCAATCTGAATTAGAATAGGGGTCCTGGTGATGTTCTCATAGTTAAATACACACTTCATTTTTTGTTTATGTTCAACACTAATTGGTCACAATTTTATTTTATATAAATGAGATACTTAGCAATGCGCTTTATATTTAAAATTCTACCGTTTCCTGAATTTTAAATATTATAAATATGTTTAACAACTGTGCAATCAGAAATAACTGATGTTACCACTATATTTAACATAATGTTGCATTTTAACGTTTACTATCGCGAACAGTTCGATTAATAATACGACCAAATAAATATAAAATGCATTCACAAATCATATAAACTAAAATAATTCATATTTATATGTATATACATATTTTATTATATGTACTAACATCCCATATGACTTCAATTGAAATTTATACATATAACGATCTATCATCTCTTTTTTTTTAAATATAGTGTACTCTGTGTAACGCTAATATAACAGAAAGTTGTTTGAGTACCGCATGTAAAATACTATGCAGTTAACAAAGAACTACAGTGATGTTTTTTTTAATAAATATTTTTTCATTTACTAACAGTTATTAATCCTTTCATACAGAAAATATGCTTCTTCATTCCTTTTGATTAGTGCACAGCATATTTTTCGGTGACTTTTATATTTTACCTTCTTAATGATTGCTCGCATACAGAATATGTTTTGCACTGACATCGCTTGTGCGAAATAGAGAGAGACGTGATACATTCTAAATGCTGTAGTGTTGAAGAATATATTGTTAAGTATTTAATTTATTAAAAAATTTATAAATTTCTGTTTATAATAACTACTAATATAATATAATGAATAATTATATTTCCTTGAATAAAAAAATGTATATATTCTTCTTATCTAAACTGATATACTTACTATGTATAAGAAAGTCCAGTGCTTGACACTGCAGTTGTTTTAATACTTCTTGAAACAATACTTCAGTCTATTATTAGTTTGTTTTTCATAAGAATACAGCGTTATTCTTATGGTGTACCTTGTTGCTCTCACTTGTGAAGTATTGCATCATCTTTCTCAAGCAAAGGCTAGTGTCTATGTTATGTTAGTGAGAGCGATAAGGTACATCATAAAACTAACGCTGTTTTCTTACAAAAAATAGACTATAGTTTAGATTTTATTTAGTTGGATTTTTTATTTATTTACAATTTTTAACTTTCAACAGCAATAAGTATGATTAGTATGGTAATACTTACAATTAGTAGTAGAAATGATTGTTAAGCCTAGACGGCGCATGAAAATCGAGTAATATAATGAATTCTAATGCATACATTTGAATCTGTATTTCAACAGTAACATTTTAATTATATAGATAATTAAGACGTACGTTGCTTTTTCACGCTACCATTTAAAAATAATGAAATACTATTTTTAACCAGGATTAAAATTTTCAAATAACATTTAGTTATTACTTCATACTCCTAAGAATAAATTTTAAACGTAACTCTTTAATTCTTTATTTTTGTTAACAGAAAAGTAATAAATGAATGGCGTGATCGAGGAATTCGTGTAATGGCATGGACAGTTAACCATCCCGTAGAAAAACAGCATTGCTCTCGTATTCTAAAAATCACTTATTTAACTGACACACTAATTGGAGAGGGTACAGCGCATTCTAGCTCCCGTACTTCATATTAATGAATAACAATATCAAATAAATTACCTATCAATTTTTTCGCAGTAAATATGTACAAACAATTTCAATAAACTAGACAGCACAATAACAGGAAAAAACTAGACAATATTTATGCGAAAAATATGTATTATTTTGTTCGTAAAACATTTTAAAATGCACAAACGCAGCTTCGAGCCAATATTTATAAATATATCGCATTTATTTTACGATACATTTAAGTTTTATATTCTAATTAAACTTAAAAACTGCCAAAGATTTATTTATATTATGTTATACAGCTAAATTAGGCATGTTCATTTCGTTTGGTGTAAACAGAAATATTTAGGAATTAGTATAATGCATTCATAATTTCATAAATTTCAATTATAGTATCAAAATAATGTTATTTTAACTTATTTTTGAATATTTGCTTCGTTATCATGTCATCATCAGAAGCTCAAATTATAAATTTATAACGTTTGAAACCTATACAATGTGAAGTGTAATCGAGCTTGCAAAATTTTTCATAGAAGTATGATTAAGAAATTGAATGCATTATAACAATTTTTATAATTTTTTTTTTTAATAGTAGCGTTCTACAATAAACGAATATGGAACGATGAACCACATATAGAAAATCACTGATTCGACGCGGTTACCAGTATTTAGCGCAAAATAAGCAATATTCAAAATTAAATAATGCATATCATTATTAAACTTGTGATTCATTTTTTATTTTATTATTTTCGGCTATAGTGATATATTTATTAACCGCTAATATATAAAATTAATTTTACTCGCATCTTCTAACTATTTTTATGCTTTTAAAGATAAATTTTAATTTGGACGCAATTGCCTTTTATCAATATAAATAAAATAATTATACAACGATAACTAATTAAAAATTATACTAAAGATTGAGAAATATATCTTTTGAAAAAAAGTTTTTCTGAAAAAGGACTGATTTTTAAAATCTTGAATTTATAATATAAAAGTGCATTTCTGATATGTTTATTTTGACAGGATTATATTTATATCAATAAACCAATGGTACCTTATCTGAACTATGGAATAGTATATTCTTTACAGCATAGGCATATTTCATAATAAACCAAATGACTTATAAGCCAAAGATTTTACTAAATATAGTTCAAAATCGTACCAATAAATTTACAAATAAAAATTAAGGCAACTAAGATTTTGGCAGCTACTTTACCTATTATAATAATTTACAAATAGTTCCTTTTCTAATATACAATCATGCCATAAATATATTTTAAAATTTAAATATGTATTATGTAAGTTTTATCTAAGCAATAATAAAAAAAAAATACATTTATGTACACTATATATTTGTATGTATATGTAAATCAATCATATATAGTAGCAAAATATTATAAATATAATAATATATTGAATTTAACGTTTTATTATTTTTACACGTTTTGTATTAATTTAACCGTTCAGTATCATGTTAAAAGGTTTTAAATATACATAATGTAAATAGAGTAGTCATCGATGTCACATTGAAGTAATTTTTTACTTATACGAATGTATATAATCATGAAAAATGTCGAATTCGAGTTTTTAACAAAAATACACGTTTAGATAATTCCTGAATCGAATCTAATTATTTTCGGAATGATAAGCTTAAACATAACGAATAAACTATTATAACAATACAAGTGATTAATCATTGTGTAATAATAAAACGGCGCTAATAAAAATAGGCGACAAATATGGGAACTTCTAGATTTATCTTTATAACAAGTAAGTTTTATGACGGAAAAGTGTGATTAACAACTTGGTTTTCGTCGACAAAAAACGACTGGTATTGTATCGCTGAATTTTAAATCTTAATTCTAGTTTTTCAAAATGTAAAGGGCATATTCTCGGAAACTTAAACTATTAAGGAATTGGTTTTTTGTCGTTTTTTGACTGGTATTCGTTAATTTAATAAATTCAATAGTTAAACATATGGTGTAAGTTTTAGGAAATCATTAAACGAAAGAAGTTACCCAATGTTTGAAAAATGTGGCTAAAGTTATTATTTATGAGTGATTTATATTATATATGTATTTTTAATTAACAATAGGTATTTTCAAAAATTATTATAAGTTTATTTATTGAACAGTCAATAACAAAGTGGACATATAGTATATGAATAAAGTTCTTCATCGACTGACTAATATGATTTTTCATATAGTCGTTTATAATCGTCATTTAAAATCTAATTAATTATGTATAGTTTTTCTATACTATTAAAGAACTATAGTATGTGAATAATGATGCAGATTCTTAGAAAGTAATTTATATCAAGGTAAAATGAATTATTTAATATTTTTATTCAAGTAGCTATGTATCTTATATATATTTTGAAACAATCTATTACCTATATTTTTAATTTATAGAACATTTTTATAATCACTGTTTCATAGATAACAGAAGCTAAACATAAGTTTGTCGACACTTAGTATATACAAAATAATTTGACCCGCTCGCAATTGAATGGCTATTATTTCAGTCTGATAGTAAAATTGTGTGATTGTATAGTACCGCTTGTTTGCTCATTGTGCTGTTATTAGTCGAAGAGAACGGACTTCAAGATGAACGTGTTGTGTTATATTTTCGTTTTGTTGAGCGTTTCTGTTGGATTTTCTGTTCAGGTAAGTTGGTTTATTTATTTAAATAGTTACATATATTTAAATAATTAATCAAATTAAAAAAAAAATTTATAAAAATGCAAAATGACAAAAAAATATCGAATATGTTAACTTTGACTTTATATTTTCAAATATAAAGCAACAATTTTTTAAATGTTATTCAAGCAATAAATATGATATTTTTTAATTTAAATAATAATAATAATTTTTTAATTTAAATAATGATTGAAGTATTTTATTAATAAATACTCCATTAGATTGAGATTAATTTTTGAAGTATGCTTTGTAATTCTAACTTACAATTGTTTGGTTACAAAAATTCAAAATAAAATACGGAGTTTCAACAAATGAAACTATGATGAAATTAAAATTAAACATCAACAAAAATATCGCAGTTATTAACATATTAAAGCGGATCAGGCTGGTTATTAACTTCCTCCCAAATAGAACAAGTCTTACCATGTATAACTATAAAAAAATGCAAATGCATTTGAAGGTTTTCCGGCACGAAAGTGCAGAATTTAAGTGGTCACTTACGATTTTTAAATTATTTTTCTCACCACTGTATCCCACAAACATTGATATAAACTATATTATAAGAAGGAAGTAATAGAATTCTTGGGAAAATGGCAGTCGTTTTTTTAACTAATAGTTTATTCTCTCAACGTTTCGGCATCCCTTATGCCTTCATCAGGAGTTTGAATAGTCAATATTTAAAAATCAAATAATAATATTTTTGATGTATATGGATAAGTTCAAGTTTAAAATTCATCACAGCCAAGTTACTATTTGCGTCAATATTATAAAATTACAAAATGGTGTTATTGTCAATAACACCATTTTGTCTAATATTAGATGTTAAAATGTAGACTTATTAAAATAAAAACTTAAATTAAAAGTTAAAATTAGGAGCCACAAATGCAAAGCGGTTGTGCAGCTGTTTTCCAAAAATTTCAAAGCGAACCAGCATTTAAATTGCTTTTCCATTCTTTGGACAATACAAAATTTATATCTTACTAGTAATATTTTCCTTAGTCGTCAATTCACGTGCATGTTGACAAAACATAAAAATATGATAAGTTAAGGAAAATTAATGGTACAAAAAAATGGACATAGACACGTACTTTCACAGGAAATTTCTATGTGATAAGATATAATCATTCAATAAATTAATTTTGACATGTATAGAAATGTGTTGTAATACTTTAATGACGTTCGATCATGAATATACTTACATTGAAACAATAGATATTTAGTAGCTTATTAAATATAATCTTTTAATTTTATTATTAAAAAAAAAAAATCTTAAAGCGAATTAATGAATCCACCACGTGAGATCTCAAACTACAGCATTGTTATTTGTTTTCTTTGGAAGTTTCATAATATTTGATTAAATTCGTGTTACGCTCGGTCTCATGGTTTCGTAGTATTATATTCTACAATAATAATCCGAAACAATGATTCTGTTGTATATGTTTGTAGTATTAATTGTATGTATGTATGTACATACATAGCATGGGCGTATTTACACAATTAACGAAATGTTAAAACAATCAAAGTATTATTTTATTGTGGGCGCTGGTACTTTCCGGTGACTAAATCACTTCACGAATACCTGCAAAGCGTTCTTGCTTCTTTTTAGCAATATTTAGGTATGATAAACATCTACTACAGACGAGTTTCAATTATATTTGTTTCTTATTTAAAATGCAGCATACTTTTAGTTTAATATGATTTTTATTTAATTTAAAACTGTGTAATAGCCTTATTTAAGGAATTTGAATGCTATTGTTGTATATATTTTGCGAATAGCTGTATTTATATATTTACTTATAACATATTTCTAAAGTAAATTATGCCTCAAAAGCTACTATTTCCTAATCAAAGTGAGTAATCGGACAAGTTTAATCAAAAACTGAACCTGATAAACATGTTTAAAAATAGATAATTTATTAACCTTTAATTAACTATTTATTTAATTATTTTCAAAACTCGTGATATTAAACTGATTAGTTCTAAATTTAATAGCCATTAATAGATAATGATTAAGATTAATATAGTGTTTTATTTTTTGTTTAAAAACCTGTTAATTAAAATATAACAGTGTATTTATTTTTTAATATTATCCGTTAATTAAAGGGCCAAAAAAACTACACGGTGGTGGCATTAGAAAAAAATTATGACGGGATAAGCCTTAGAAAATGTCTACGTACTAATCGAAAATGATGATAAATGAATAAAAAAATTGATTAATTATATACTACAATTCACATTCGTTTCGCATTTGCGTAGGAAAGTAATTTTTGTTTTTTTAAATATTTTTAATTATAATTTGCTATAGCTAGAGAAACAGAATAATTAAAATATGATTGCTACATGTATTATTATTGCATTTTTTAATTATGGCCAGTAATAAAAGCTGTTGATTTTAAAAATAACGTCTATGTAGTTTCATTTTATTTATAAGGTAAGAAATAAAAAAGTATAAATTTAGTGTTGAAACTTAAAAAATATAATTGTATTTAAAAAAATTTAATTCATTTATTTGAAATGTTTATTTCTGAAAGTAATTGGAGACTGGTAACTGGTAACCAGAATCATATCTTTATGTATTTATTATTTTATATACATACAATATAAAAATACAAAACAAATTTAGTCATTTATGATGAAATGGTTAAAGTTCAAAAAAAATAAATATTGGTATGTTGTGGTAATTAGGCGTTTTCTGCCTTTTCCTTTCATTTATTGTTTATTCGAGCTGTTTTTAACAATATTATGACGAAATAGGTTTATTGCCTAGCATTTTTAATTGCTTATATGGAAAACATATTTTTATATGCTACGGACCAGATATACATACATACATAAGTTCAAATATGATTGAGAATAAGTTTCGCGAAAGAAAAGTTGCGAGTAAGCGGAATAACAGCGCATGTATGAAGAATTTAATGAATTTGAAGGAAGCAAAAGAAGTTTGTAAGGATAGAGTTCAATGACCAAAGATTGTCAAGATTTTTCGCTAATGGTTATCATTGCATATTTTTGGGTTTAGTAATTCATCTTGAGAGAAATTGGTTGTACTAATTAGGCTGCAATGTCATTAAATCAGCGTTAAACGTGTTGATAATTCCGTAGTTGTCACTATTTCATCACGGATGTTGCGAATTAAGATATAAAAATAAATTAAAGGATTTTTTTTGTATTGATTAATAATATACATATCTCGACAGGAAATAACAAAAATAAATTTTGTATGTTTTTATTTTATCGTGACATAATTTATTATATTATAATTATATATACAATATGATTCCACTTGTATGTATGTACATACATACATAAAAGGACAAACAATCTAAAAAGTATTGCAATTATTGTGATTTTGTGTAATTAAAAAATTAATTACTTTGTGTTACAGGATGACTTGAAGGTGTCAGTATATTATGAAGCATTGTGTCCAGATAGTATGAATTTCATAGTCAAACAGTTTTATCCAACTTGGGTGAAATTACAATCCATTTTTGAAGTGGAACTTATTCCATATGGTAAAGCTATTGTAAGTAATATTCGAACAAGTTGACTAATACGTTACAACATATACGAACAATCTATAATAAATTTGTTTTTTATTTCAATTTTAAAATTTATAAATAAAATGAGATTCACATGATTTAAAAATTTAAAAACAATTTTCTTCATATTATTATTCATAATATAGAACAGTGGTTAAAGTGAGTCTTAGGAGGTCTCACTGACAGTTGCCAACGAAATACAGAGAAAGCATACCCTACGAAGGAATTTGCTCCTTAAGCCAGCGCAAAGTTTAGGTTGTTGTGGGTGGGGTTTTTTTTTGCTAAATGTCAACCAGACCCCCTAAGACTCACTTTTACCAGAACAGTTTCCTATCTATTTCGGAATTCTTTTTTTAATGCTTAAAATATTTTTTTATGTAGCAAAATAAAGTGGATGGGAAATGGGAATTTGAATGTCAACATGGTCCTAGTGAATGTTATGGAAATAAAATCCAAACATGTGCACTGAAGCAGGACATTGAATTATCGAAAAAGATGGAATATGTCAATTGTCTCATGGGAACTTATGATCCATCCACCAACGGAAAACAGGTATGTATATATAAATACTTTAAAGAGTTTATACGGAATGACAGAAGATATACATATGTATGGTAGACAATTGAACATTATTGTCGAGCTTTCGACATTTTGTCAAGACACATTCGTATACAGTAAAATTGTGTTTCTATAAGTATTTG
Source organism: Nebria ingens riversi (assembly GCA_018344505.1). Taxonomy (NCBI): domain Eukaryota; kingdom Metazoa; phylum Arthropoda; class Insecta; order Coleoptera; family Carabidae; genus Nebria; species Nebria ingens. The sequence continues at coordinate 223,368 of JADQWA010000119.1, read as the reverse complement.
TCTTTTTCCTAATTATATATACCTGTTCCTGACAAATGCATAATATTAATTGTCATTATAATAGGCATAAGCTAATTATATTATAAACATACAGAATATTATTTATAATAATGAAAAAATTATTATAATACGGTTCAAGGATAACTTGAAAAACAGTTACGAACTAAACAAAGCAAAATTTAAATATTTACATTCTTAGAACTTGAGGCGCTCTAAATCTAATTTGTATAAGAAATAATTGGCGATCTCTATCTAATATCAACATATTTGAGTTTATCTATTGCCATTATAAGTAACTTTTTGATATTTACGGTATTTACTGTTGTCGTGTGAAAGGGCAAATGCATCAATACATCAATAATGCTTCCTTAAGTACTTAGCTTAGTTCTAATATAATATTCTATTTTAGTGCGCAGCATCAACTGGTATTGAGTGGGAGCCGATCCGAGCTTGTAGTAGCAGTCAAATTGGTGATGATTACCTAGCAGAAATGGGGGATTTGACTCATGCAGTAGAACCTCAAATCAGTTTTGTGCCAACCATCATTTTTAATGATACTTATAATGGTAAAAATCAATGGGACTCGTTAAAAAATTTCAAGAAAGTTGTTTGTCGTGAGCAACAAAATCCTAAAGAATGTTCCTAAATTAAATTAATTAATATATCTGTTAAGTTTTCTGTATTTGGATGACTGATACTAGGACTTTAATGAATTATATGAACAACTTTAATTTTATTTTGTATACCTTATTTTATCTACAAATTACTCTATAAATAAATATTTGAAAGCTTATTTCTTTAATTTCAAAACAGTGCAAAACATAGGTAATATTGAATACATTTCAATAAGCACCTATGTAATACCTGTCATTACGTACCATTACACAAACATCTGCAGTGTATTGCACTGGACTTTCTTATATGTATTGGATTATACTATGTTTAGATAGAAATAAACAATTTTAAACATTCAAGAAAATATAACCACTCTAGACATTATATTTTTAATCAACTTAAAACTTGAGAAAATATTGATATATAATATTTTATATATTTTACTAACTTTTGAAACGCTTTTTTGGTCCTATTACATTAGCAAAATGTGTTAGCCCTAAACTTTCTTTTACGTAGTCAGTATATTTTGATTTGATAGTATATAAATTAAAATATAAAATGTTTAAATTTCAAGAAAATATTTTCATTCATTGTCCAATAAAATTGTAAAGTTAGATTATTGTCAGATTTCTAAAAAAACATATGTATTTTAGATTTAAAATGTTCGATTCTATTGTCAACTGAGCTTACGATGGTGCGGTGCGAGTGGTAGCAAAATGGCGGATAAGCGAAGGCATGTAAATGTCATTTATCTATGAAATTTGGTTAAAAATTTATGATTATATATTAATATTATGATTATATATTAATTTTATGTTTATATCTTAATTTTAATCGTTAAAATTAATTGTCTTTAAGAGTTAAGTGTTCGTGAAATGTTAAACACCTTGAAGCGTTGTCACATTCTAGAAATGTTATTGTAGGCAAGAATAAATAATTATAAGAACGCGAGTCCGCAAATAAGAACTTATCCAGTAGCTGCTAAATATTATATTGCATTTCAATTCTATTCTTTTTGACCGCCTAAATATTAAGGGTTAACAATCATTGTTCGTATCTTCTAACAGAACGGTTTATTTGCTAATTTAGAGGAGACACCTATCCATTTTACGTGTTTTCTGAAATGTGTTAAATTGCTTTCGCATACAAAATTATAAACCCAGAAAAACAATCTTTATTTGTAAAATAACGAGAACAATCTCTCATGTACTGAGATATATCATTTCCTGATCTGAGAAAGTATTCCCAAGCTTTACGTCGATCCCTTTTTAACAACACAACACCGGCATGTGAGGTTATTGTGACATTTAGCTGGCCAATTTTCGGGAATATATGCAAACTTAAACGGCGTTCACGGCACATTCGTGAGTTACGTAATATTACTTTTTCCTCATTTAATAAGTGCTTTCATTTTAATATTAAACATCGGCCATGTATTGGCCCTAACTTTCTCTTTACGTAGTCAGTATATTTTGATTTGATAGTATATAAATTAAAATATAAAATGTTTAAATTTAAAAGAGAATATTTTCATTCATTATGTCCAATAAAATTGTAAAGTTAGATTATTGTCAGATTTCTAAAAAAACATATGTATTTTAGATTTAAAATGTTCGATTCTATAGTAATATACAGAAAATATAATTATTCATTACACATTATTAAAAATTATTATGGCCGGACATTTATATTTATATATAATATTTAAATTATTTACTAACCTTTGTAACGCTTTTTCACTAAACTTATTTGTAACACTGACAATAAATGTTAAATGTCAAAATATTTGAATATTTAAAACAATTGACATGCATAGTAGATGCGATTAATTATATATAATTTCCCATACCATACTACGTAACTATGGCAACATCAATAAGATAAGATCTTGTAACTGGTACTTTTTGGAGAAATGTTTCAAACAAAAGTTGTGCAGAATTTTAATATCTTTCAATGTTATTCTAACTATTTTTACTGCAAGTATAACCGAAAAATCAATGTCCGCATAAAAAAGAAGAAGTGGTAAATAAAATGGCAATACAAGTATTGATAACCTTTTATATTTTTAACAGACTAACTAAAGTTAGTTATCAGTAAACAAATGTCACCATTTAATAAGATATTTATATAAAACAATTTTTAAATACAATAACATATTAAAAACTTAACCCAATGACAATACATATTATGTTAAACATATCTAATATTTGAGCGTTTAAAACATTTATAACGACAGGATTGTCTGATTATAATATTATGGATGTATAAGTTACAAAAGGTCATAGCTTTATGATCTGTGTAAATTTGGTAGCTGGAATGATTTTCGGAGCGGAATTTCCGATAGTTGTTGATCCACTGGTATACGAGTGTCGTATAGAGATGGCGCTTGGAATATAATTCCGCATGTACCTCCAATACATGCTAATGTAAATACCCATAAAAAGAATCTGTCTAACACCATGGATACATATTTCCAGTCTTCTACAACCTAAAAATAATTAATAATTCATAAAGTTATATGATAAGGGACATTTTTAAGGTATCGCACATTCATTTACATCATACACACACACCTCCCACATACATACATAACTTCATGTCTATTTCCATCAAATGAGGTAGTAGAAATCCCTTTACAATCCCTTTCGCCATACAACTCTATCTTTACAAACTTTTTTTGCTTCATTCAAAATAATTTAAAATCAGCAGACGACCACATCATCATTTAATTACGGAGTCGAGCTGAATATTTTATCTTAATGACAGGCACTAATAATTCAATCTTGGCATTATTATCTGTCATGCTAAGTACTCAGTGAAGATCAAGAATTATACATACATACATAGCATCATGCCAATTCCCATCATATGGGGTGACAAAAAACCCCTTCACATCTTGACAATCTTTCGCCATTCCACTTTATCCTTACAAAATTCTTTCGCTTTATACACGCTCTTCTATTCTGCTTGCTCCCAACTGTTCTTTCGTGCAATTCATTCTCAATCATATTGATCCACTTATTCCGATAACTCCGCATTCTCACACCATTCATTTCGCCCACGTAATTCTTCTTCGTCAATCTTTCATTCAACATTTTTTCCACATTACCATATGTCATTTGGCTTTCACCTATTCTACGTACACCATTTTTTACAATATCCCACTGTTCATACACCCACGCATTTCGCTTCCTGTCTCTTTTGAATACACCACAAATACCTCTTAAAAATTTCATTTCCACAGCAGTTACACGCAAGAAAGTGAGACAGTGCATTTATAAAATTATAAATCATTAATGTATAAAGTGTTATGTAAATGTAGAGCTAAATTAATGTACAAGTAAATCTTTTGCATCGTATGATTTGTAATCATGAAGCTTAAAAAAATAATTTTTGATTACAAATACACACAATGCAAAGTATAATTGTTACATCTAGTATTTAAAATTATACGATTTGTTCTGCTATTATACTATTTGCCTTACACATTATTTAGCTGTGTTGCCTGTGCTGTTGGCGAGCTAAAATATGATGAAAATAGAAATAAACGAAAGGCGATTTATTATTAGTAAATACAATTTTTGTTAAAAGAACAATATTATAAAATATTTTGTTTTAAATATAAAGAATGTATGGCACTAGTTATTTCATAGTAAAGTGTCCCTTTAATTTGTAATTTTACTGAAATAGTAGCTTGCCTGAGTTTAGTAAAATTATTTTATTTATTTGTAATTTTACAATCAATATTGTCAATTTACACATATTCTTTAGTTTAATTCGATTTTTTAATTTAGTTTTATATGTAGGATTCGTCAGCATCCAATTGGCCTTCAATGCCTTTTTTCATTTTAATATTTTCAGGCTTTTAGGTTAAAAAATTAAATTATTTTTACATCGACGATGTAAAGCAGTTAAAATATTTCGCCGCTACATACTTTCAAAAAAACCCGCATATTTATTACGGAATTCCGAACCATTGTTCTCTCCAAAATATATTTTGTATTTCACGATATAATTTAAAAACATTGGCCATGTGTTGGCCCTAAACTTGCTTTTACGTAGTCAGTATATTTCGATTTGATAGTATATAAATTAAAATATAAAATGTTTAAATTTAAAAGAAAATATTTTCATTCATTATGTCCAGTAAAATTGTTAAGTTAGATTATTGTCAGATTTCTAAAAAAAAATATGTATTTTAGATTTAAAATGTTCGATTCTATAGTAATATACAGAAAATATAATTATTCATTACACATTATTAAAAATTATTATGGCCGGACATTTATTAGTTTTCAAATGAACTTTAAACCTTACAAAATATTTTCATATATTTTAAATTATTTACTAACCTTTGTAACATTTTTTCACTAAACTTATTTGTGACACTGACAATAAATGTTAAATGTCAAAATATTTGAATATTTAAAACAATTCGGAGATTTTGCAGAAATTGCAAAAAAAAAGTCTTAAGTAAACATGCACTTCCGGTTTGAATATGCTTTTCAAAAATAGGAGGTTTTCGCCCTAGGCATATACAAATCTTAAGTTTCATAATTTTATCTTCAACAGTGTAGGCTGTAGAGCGCTTACACACACACAGACGTCATTCCAAAAATAGTCAGACTCGATTCAGGGAAGGTCAACCAATGTATTTCCGTTAAAATGTCGAGTTTTTTTTCGTGATTACAATACTTACTTATTACTTCGTAAAGAAAGTAAAAATAGTATTGCCGGCTTAACTTGCAATACTCATATGCCCTGGAAATTTTATTTAAAGAAAGAGACAGGTTTTAAGAATACTCGTATATAGACAAATTTATGTAAATTATTGATGCCGTTAATTAACTTGAAACAAGTATTTTTACTTTCTTTTACGAAGTAATAAGTAAGTATTGTAATCACGAAAAAAAACATCGGCCATGTATTGGCCCTAAACTTTCTTTTACGTAGTCAGTATATTTACATTTGATAGTATATAAATTAAAATATAATATGTTTAAATTTCAAGAAAATATTTTCATTCATTGTCCAATAAAAGTGTAAAGTTAGTTTATTGTCAGATTTCCAAAGAAAACATACGATATGTAATTCAGATTTTAAATGTTGGATTTTATAGTAGTATAAAGAAAATATAATTATTCATTACATATTATTAAAAATGATTATGGCCGGGCATTTTTTCAAATTAACTTTAAACCAGAGAAAATATTTATATATAATATTTTAAATTATTTACTAACCTTACAAGTATGCGTATTACCGCTTAACTTTAATATTGATGAATTTATTTTTGTATTTTAGATACATAGCTGGAGAATAAATATTGAATTTATAACTGTATGCAATGTTTAGGAATGAATTGAATTTCTTTAAGGTACAATTTTTATTTTTTTTTGACAATTAATAACAATAACTAAACAAGCACTTCCGGGTTATATCAAGGCCAACCCAGTATTATATGCATGATGTTGTCAAGGGGGTAAATTTTAAAAAAATGTCTGCTAAACTAAAAAATAAACTAAAATGCGGTAAGAAAAGAAGAGAGTTTTGACTTTTGACCCCGCGTCACCCTTCCGTAGACCCTTGAGCCAACCCATATTACGGAAAATAGATTCATTACGTGTAAAGAAAAATAAATAAATAATATAGTTCAATAATCCTAGATTTTCATTGGAGCAGAATTCATTCTTTTTACCTTTGGCGCTATAATATTTAAACCGAATCTGCTTGTATATGCGCTATAATAACACTGATGGTTTGGCAATTTATTCTTAAGTACCTACCTTTATTGATAAAAAATATGTAATAAATTACCTCATTATCTTTATCTGCATCTCTTATATGTTGAGCAATAAATCGAACTCCTTGTAATGCTGACAAAACATTTGATGACATTGTCCGTGGTGTAAAATTACTGGTGTCAGTTACTGAAAGTATTACGAATACCATTTCAGAGTTTGTTAATGATAGGTTTCTACAAAAAATATATACGAACACAATGTGTTACTTGATGAATGTGCTTTCATTTTTGGCTCATCTTGATCCTGGTTCGCTGCGTTTTGTAGAACAAAGCTTGGTTCGCAAGTTGTTATTTTGAAATCTGATGTAAATGGTTCTCCCATCCTAGAACCAATTTTTAATTAGAACATAGTTATGAAATATTGTGTGCCATTCCTATTCGTTAATCATGGCGTCGATTGCTCTCCCAATTAATATGAATAAAAAGTAAAGAAATAATATCATTATTTATTGTTGAAGACATATTTTGAAGAACCTATAATAGTATAAAATATTATATAAAATCACTGAAAGAAAGAGAACAGCTTGCGATGATGAACAGAATAAAATATTTTAGCTGATATTGATTAGACTTTGCAAGCTTTTATGGAAACAAAATCAGTACAGTTATATTTGTGGTCGATAAACAAGAAGAGAAGAGTGTTGTCCATTTTAGTAGGTGAACAAGGTCGACACTGGATCAACTTGAGACAAAGACTGGAATGGGACTAAAAGGTCCCTGTCTTGATATAACCTTAAATCTATTTAAATCCAATAACAAAATTCATGAACTAGTACAGCATCACATTTTATGAAAGTAAAACTTATACTTATTCCCAATCGATAAGAAACATGTTTCTAAATATTTATGGGAAAAAGATAAAAAGCACTAACTCTCTTTATCTACTTAGCCTTAGAATTATTTGTGTAAATGTGAATAGCCAAACATTCGCTCATATGCTACATTGTTTAAGTTTTAACTTCTACTAAGCACTTATATGTTGTGTTGCCGCGAAACTGGTCTCGGTCTCGTGGCCAACGAGAATTTTGATTATATGACCTTGAAAATATCAGGTGCCAGTGCCCAATGAAAAGCACCTACAGAAGATAATAGTGGAGATATACGAACTAGTCCGAACATAAAATCATTAAACGCCCAATAGCTTGTCACTAAATTTTCAAAGTCATATAATCGCGAGTCTCGTCGGACCGAGAGTAGTTTCGCGGCAACACTACTTATATGTAATATTTTACAAGCATTAACATTTTCATGTCGTGCGCAAGCTCATTTGAGTAACGTGCTTTGTTAAAATTATCACAATGGAATAGACGATTTAGTTTTCTATACTTAGGCTATCTGCTTCTTATCTTATATTTAACCTAACCAAGAAAATATGAAAAATTGGGGCGGGAAAGATCGATAAATCAGATATAGATAATTTATACAACAAATGAGTTTAGGTGATACGGATGTCTTTCACATATATAAGAATGAACGTGTTTTACAAATGAGAACACAAATAAGTTTAAATGAATGGATTTTATCACGCTATGAAACAAATTTTTACTTTCTTTTACGAAGTAATAAGTAAGTATTGTAATCATGAAAAAGAAAATATCTCGATATTTTAACGGAAATACACCTTTTGACCTTCCCTGAATCGAGTCTGGCTATTATTGGAATGACGTGTGTGTGTGTGTGTGTCTGGGTTTGTGTGTCTGGGTGTGTGTGTCTGGGTGTGTGTGTGTGTGTGTGTGGCTGTGAGCGCTCTACAGCCTACACTGTTGAAGATAAAATTATGAAAGAAACCTCCTATTTTTGAAAAGCATATTTAAACCGGAAGTGCATGTTTACTTAAGACTTTTTTTTTGCAATTTCTGCAATATCTCCGAAACGGCTGCACTTGCAGTAAAAATAGTTAGAATAAAATTGAAAGATATTAGTATTCTGCATAACTTTTGTTTGAAACATTTCTTCAAAAGTGTATCAGTTACAAGATCTTATCTTATTTATATTGCCATAGTTACGTAGGTATGGGAAATTATATATATCATAAATCGCCTCTACTATGCATGTCAAATGTTTTAAATATGTTTATATTTAACATTTGACACAAATAAGATAAGTGAAAAAGCGGTACAAAGGTTAGTAAATAATTTAAAATATTATATGAACATATTTTGTAAGGTTTAAAGTTCATTTGAAAGTATTTTCTTGAAATGTAAACATTTTATATTTTAATTTATATACTATCAAATCAAAATATACTGACTACGTAAAAGAATGTTTTATATTACAAGTGAAAAAGACATGAATATTTTATATTAAGGAAGTGAATGATGGTCTGCAAATTCTATATGGGAAAACGTGTGATTGTGATGATATGTATGATCAAAATATGAATATGTTAGCACGATTTAAATAATATTTCTTAATTTTGGTTGTGAAAACTTAAAATCTTATTAATATAGTGGAATGCTATACATTTTAAGTATAAGCTTGAAGTGTATTCTAGTGAAACACAATTATTGCACCAATAGCTGTGGCGAATGAAATATTACACGTCCTACCATGGCATGTAACTGCAAACCATTTGCTGATTGTTTGAAAATGTATACAAAAAATAATTCTTATATTAAGAATTTCCAAAATTATAACTATTAATTTCGACTAGTGATAATTTTCTCTAAATGTTGCCATCGCTCTCTAGTCATAAGACAACTTCTCATAGTTTTTATTTATGTTGAATAAACATTATCGTTTTTAAAAAGAAAAATATTTAATTTTTTCTTTATTTGATTTTATTGCATGAAAATATTTAAATAAACTAAAATCATTATTCAGTGCGGTTATCTATACAAATACAGTTACAAATTTTAATTGGTTCGTTTCAATTCTCCGATTAAAACCTGGATTATACTGCATTTTACATGAATATTGCATTTATCTGTCAACAGTTTCATCAACTTATCAGGATTAAATGCTAAAATACCTGATAGAGTAACGCTTAAACACTATATTTATCGTAAAATATTTGAAGCAATAAACCAGAATTGTTTTACCAGTAATAACATCGCTGCATGTTTACTGCAAAACTATTAACCCGGAAATATTACCGTGTGAAACAAAATTTCAGAAAAACCAAGCATCGGCTTCGCCAATGCCTAAGGTTTGGCATGGCGAGTTTCTGAATAAATAAACAATATATTTATAGCGATCAAAGCAACAATTAAACCAACAATAGCATAGATATCTTTATTCATACCTTGATTATTATAAAAAATATACTTGGCGTTGCCGAGCTGTTGCCTAAAGTTTTGCATGTCGAATTTCTGTATAAATAACTATTATTGCACTATAATTAAAATAATCGAAGTAACAATCAAATCAACAACGATATAGTAATCAATCTAAAATATCAACTGTCATATGCATTAGTTAAAGTATCGCGCAAGCCGGAAAAAAAACAAAAACCGTTCAATTGTTTTTTATTGATTTTATTTATTTTCAAAATTATAATTTTCTTACGGCTTTCAGTTATAACTTGAATAAACTTTAAATACATCAAAAAAATTGTAATTTTACGTAGATTTTTTTGATATAATTAATATTTTTATAATTGATTTATTTTAAAAAAATTATCATGCTCATTATTTTTTTACGGTTTTCAGTTATAATCTAAAAAATGTTTAAATACATCAAATAATTTGGAAATTTACGTAGATTTTTTTGGTATAACTATTATTTTTCTAAGTGCTTTTAAGGAGTAAATTTTTTTTGCGGGCCCAATCTCTCCTGAAGTACGGCTCTGATTGGATTTAATTTACGATCGGATGGAATTGGGCCCCTACACAATGTGTGCCAAATTTGGTTGAGATTGGTTTAGTATCTTCAGAGGAGAAGAGGTGAGGAGGATTGATCTTACGACTAGCGAGCGACCAACATGTTACCAAGTATTTGAGATATTTACATTTTCGTCATCAGGGCGATAAATGACGAACTTTTTGTTAAGGAAATTTTTCAATCCGAGAATGTTACAGACTAATTATGCTGACAAACACTTAAGCTCTTCGGTACTACTACGTACGGCGAGCTAAAAATCTGTTGGTCAATTGTTAGCTTACGTGGTAAATAACTATTTTATAAAGGGAAAATTTGTCAAAAGCATTTCTTTCGGAAATTTTGAAGTTAACTAATTATGCTTGCAAAACGACGGTATGTTCTTAGAACGACGTGTTTTTTATAAGAATAAAATTAGTAAGCACCTTTAGTTAGTGATGATACTGATTGTTTTCTAATTTTCTTCTCTTAAGATTTATAGGGCATTGCAGAGAAGATATATCTGAGATTCTGTTAGTTAATAATAAAACATATCTGCAGTGTGTTGCATTGAACTAATACGTAGTATGTATATTTTGTTTAGATGGAAGGCAATTAAAATATAAACATTTTAACATTCAAGAAAATATAATTCTTCATTACACTATATTGGAAATTAATATGCATGGACGTTTTTTAGTTTTCAAATGAAAAAATCCAACAAAATATTTAGATATAATATTTTACCAACGTTTGAAACGCGTTTTCACAAAATTTAGCCGTGGCCGATTCGGTGATATTGCAGAAACTGCAAAAAGTGACTGAAATGAATGCTTCTGGTATGAATATTCATTTCAAAAATAGGTTTTCTTGCCAGGTAAGTATATAAAAGTCTTAAATTTAAAGTTTCATAATTTTATCTTCAAAAGTGTAGGCTGTAGAACGCTCATACACACACGCACGCACACAGACGTTATTCTAAAAATAGTCAGACTCGATTCAGGGAAGGTCAAAAGATGTATTTCCGTTAAAATTTCGAGATCGATATTTTTCAGGATTACATTACTTTCTTATTACTTCGTAAAAGAACGTAAACATTATTAAGTGTATTTATTTTATAGTATAGTATTATGTTCGATATATTTACTTAATCAATGAAAGTTTAATTTGTAATCCGATTAAAATAGTCTAGGCTCATTATCAAAAAAAGAATGTATATACTGGTAGAAAAAGTGCCTATTTTCTAATTTTACTCGTTATCGAATGACTTATTGAAACATCGTCAGTATATTTTGATTTGATAGTATATAAATTAAAATATAAAATGATTAAATTTAAAAGAGAATATTTTCATTCATTATGTCCAGTAAAAATGTAAAGTTAGATTATTGTCAGATTTCTAAAAAAAAATATGTATTTTAGATTTAAAATGTTCGATTCTATAGTAATATACAGAAAATATAATTATTCATTACACATTATTAAAAATTATTATGGCTGGACATTTTTTAGTTTTCAAATGAACTTTAAACCTTACAAAATATTTTCATATAATATTTTAAATTATTTACTAACCTTTGTAACGTTTTTTCACTAAACTTATTTGTGATACTGACAATAAATGTTAAATGTCAAAATATTTCAATAATTAAAACAATTGACATGCTTAGTAGATGCGATTTATTATATATAATTTCCCATACCTACGCAACTATGGCAATATCAATAAGATAAGATCTTGTAACTGGTACTTTTTGAAGAAATGTTTCAAACAAAAGTTGTGCAGAATTTTAATATCTTTCAATGTTATTCTAACTATTTTTATTACAAGTATAGCCGTTTCGGAGATATTGCAGAAATTGCAAAAAAGTCTTGAGTAAACATGCACTTCCGGTTTGAATATGCTTTTCAAAAATAGGAGATTTTCACCTCAGGCATATACAAATCTTAAGTTTAAAGTTTCATAATTTTATCTTCAACAGTGTAGGCTGTAGAGCGCGCACACACACACACAGACACACACACACACACACACAGACGTCATTCCAAAAATAGTCAGACTCGATTCAGGGAAGGTCAAAAGGTGTATTTCCGTTAAAATTTCGAGAATTTTTTTATCGTGATTACAACACTTGCTTATTACTTCGTAAAAGAAAGTAAAAATATAACAAAGATGTGAAGTGATGGGGTTTTTATAACTCATATTTTAAAGGCTATTAATTTGCGACGTTAAGCAAAATATAATAACCTAACTAACGTTGTATCGTGATTTATATGATATTTCACTATAGTAAAAGCTTGAGTCATGCCCATTGATTAATCACTTTCAATCCGCTTACCTATTTAAATAAATATGGAGTATATATGTGTGTGTAAAGATTCTTGTTCTTGAAATATCATATACATATACTATACTTATCATAAATATAGGTACTTATATGAAATAAAACCTAGCTAAACTGCATACCTGTGATATGTCAACATAAACGCTTTAGAAATACAGTAATATGAACTTACTGCATGTCCATATCGTTGTTGTAACCACGAGGTGGCTGTGTATCGTCATATTCTGGTAGTGTATACGTAGTTCTGCGCATTATTAAAATCCTTGGCATGAATTGTAAGAATAATTTTCGAACCCAAGGTGACATTTTGTGAGTTGAAGGTGATCTATTAAGTTAGAAAATAAACCATCAGTTTTATTAGGCATTGCATAGAAAATACAGATCTCTAAATTTAATCTCAGAATCAATCAAAATTGTTTCGAGCACGTCCACCCCAAATTTCTTGATTTCTTCTACTTCTGAGGTGTGTTTGAAGTGTTTCTAATACAGGTAGAGTAAGTAATGCAAGAATATGTGATGATAATAGTATTATTTTATGATAAAAGACAATCTTTATGGTGTACTGATTATTGGAAGTTATTAAATAACAAAATATTTGGCAAACAAGGAAGTATGAAATTTAATTTAAAAGAAAATCCATGATAAAGTACTGTGAATACGATTTTTAATTCAAATTTGCAAATATTTTTTAGTAACGCTCTATTTATTGACCTTTGAATAGTAGTCATGCATTAATGCGTAATAGTTAATTTTGGGAACTTTGTTTTGAAACATTTTTGTAAACTATTGTATACTATTGCTGTTATTGTTTAGTAAAGTAATTGTTTGTTGTATGGCTCAATAAATCTTTGATAATAAAAAGTGAAAATTTATTTTTATTTTTGTTGCTAAGTGTAAATTAATGAGAACACAGTGTGGTAATGGAATAATTAGTTGATATTGCACAGATAGAATGTGCGATTCTTATAACATCTTACATTTTTAATTCGCTTTCGATTTAAGAAAGTTATTATTAGTTGATATCAACACTGTTTATAATTATGGCAATTTAATAAACAGAACACAATATACTAAGCGATAACTTAATATTATTAGTTAGTTATTAATTTGTTATGCTAATATAAATGGTACATATGTACAAGTCGTCACAATCATTAGAATTGCATTTACAAATGCGTAGAGACTAAAATAGCTGATAGCTCAGAAAATTGTACGCTTTTCTATAATAGCTATTTATGTTACTAGTGTTAAAAGCGTTATTTTATTTTATGAGTGGGAAGTTTGGAAAGCCGAGTGGAGCATCTCCACGAACAAAATAAAATCACTTTTAACATGTGTAACATACACAATTTTTTCTACAACCATTTTTAAAAGTACGGATGCTACAAATCTATAGCCCACATTAACAGGTTGAAATTATTTTCGACAGTTAATGATTTATTTAATGACAAAACAGAACCGAAGTACTGTTAATTACGTTGAATATTCTGGAATTCATACGTTTTCATAGAAAATGAATTTACCTATAAATAGTGAAGGAAGTGACTGTAACGGACGAGATTGAAGAAGCAGCTAAAATTATACAATTCATTTAAATATTTCGTAGTAATTTGTGATAAAATTAGCATAAATGAAAAATTAGTTATTTAATTTTTTATTAGTTGATAACTAAAAAGGAACTAGATCTGGTTACATTATGCCACTAGTATTAAAGTCATTATTTTTATCACGCTGTCTCATAATAAGCCATTTTGAATTCGTTAAGCAACCGTTAAAAAGCCTACTTTTAACAATAGTCGTAGAAAAATAACTATTATTTTATATTAGATGAGCCCATTTCTCTTGCGGATTACTATAGACAGTAATTTGTTTAAACTTATAATTTGGACATGATAAGAAATGCAGATTTCTAAAAATTCACATGGTGTATAAATAATTTATCAACACTCAAAAATCTAAACTTTCATCTAAAAACTAGATTTTGTAATTGTTTAGTAATGAACACAAATTATATATGTAGATATATGAAGTTTCTAGTTATAAATAAAAAGCACCTTTTGTTTTTATGGTTAATAACCTAAACTATGATTAGGTGAATCTACAATTATCTGTACCATTTAATGTATGCAAATTTATAGTATGCCAACTCTTTTAAATCTGCGCATTTGAAATATATACAATCCTAATTTGTGACTCTTTTCAGGTTTATTTAAAAAATGGTGTATTTTGTAACAGTAGTTTTGGAATGGTGTAATAGTGATTACATTGTAAATACCTATTAATATAATAAGATTTGGGGTTATAAACAACGAGAAAGAATGAACTAGGATAATATGTTTTGGAAACTATTAAAACAATTGTTTCACTTAAAGTCTAGCGACTTGCTTTTGTTAAAACGTAAAATAAAATAGATTGTATAACACTAAATTTAAAATATATTTCGAAAAAAATGTATTTACTGAAGAGAAGGTTAAAGGGGTCTTATATATAAATTCTAGTAGATTTGATTGTATTAACTGTGATAAGGTGAACAATATAAATTATGCGCTATTTTGTTTAAAATCACATCAGTCACACCAAGTTTACGAAAGGTATAATCGGTAAGAAGATAACACGTAAGGATAACTTACCAGGCAAAGTCCACAACAAGAATTAAGGCGCAACATTGATTTAATAAAAGTGATAGAAAATGTGCAAAATTGGACTGACTGCCATGAGTGTCTAAAACGACACTTACAATTTTGGAAAAAGTAACATGAATATGAAGTAGCACCGCCCTATCTTCCATCTAACAAACACTGAGTTGCTGTTCAATTTACACAAAACATCGTGTATTTACACGGAATAGTGCTAAATTTGCATAAAACAGTCTCAACATAACATACTGTAAATGTAACACTATTTTAATAAATTGAACACTAATTCAGTGTTTCCTAAACGGAACATACAGCGGTGTTAAATTCGTGTAACTCTTCCAAGATCATACGAACATATAACTGTAAGGCTAATAACTTGATTTTAAAATATAAAATTATATTTCATAATTTTACTATTATTAAATATCTAAAAATGTTTTTGGCATGGCAGTCAACCTGTTAAAATAATAGAAAAAGATGCAACACTGGTTAAAATGATAGAAGAAGGTGCAACATTGATTTAAAATGAAAGAAAATAGAAGGTTCATGTCAGCAGCCCCCTCATATTATATTTTTTATGTTTTTGATTGGCCTATTGTTTTCAGTTTGTTTTGATTTTGGAAATATATAATAGTTACGATAAGTTTTAAACTGGTATTTATTATGCTTTAGATTAATATTAATAAATGTAAACATTAGTGGTATGCAGAACGATTCAATTTAAAAATATATAACCTATGGATTTGATTGTAAAACCACGCCATTCTAGTTTAGCAAAGTCATCTTAATTTTTTTACGACTTATTTATATCTGTAATTCATGTCGTAGGTTGAAATAAAATTAAACTGGGTTGATATCACATTAAAAAGCTCAATTAAATATTTATATGTTGGACAAACTTGCATTAGTTGTAAATATTATGTTACTTTTAACAATATTTTTTTATAATTTAAAAATGAACATTTTTGAAACAATATATTCATATTTATCCGGTAGTTTTTAAATATTTTTTATTTACGTTATGTTTTTTTAAAAGTAAATAAACCCAATTATTTATTTTATTCACTTGTTTGATTTAAATTAGACCTAATTGTTTTGAAATATCCACGAAAGTTTAATCGATTTTATCAATTCATTTATAATTTGATTTAACCGAAAGATCGTTCTACTATTCTATACCTAGAAAAAATTATTTGACCGCTGTATTTTACAGAAAAATTGTTCAAAATGAAACCGGTATGATGAATTAATAATAATAAATACTATACGAGGAAATAATTGAAGCAAATAAGTAATTTGCTAAAAAGAAATTGCAGATCAAAATCTGTTAGCAAATACTATATTGATTTGGTATTAATAGTGATACTGAGCAACACAAACATCTTTATTATCTATTTTCTCGTTGGAAGCAGCATATTTAAATACGATTTATCACGTTCGCTGCCAATATAATACAGAGGTGTCATTCAAAACACAACCGATGACACCACAGTAGAGACATTGGTAACGAACGTATTAAACACTCTATTTTTTATCTAAATAATATTTGTAGTTGTACTTTTCCTGCTCAATGTAATGCGCACGTAATATTTACATTTATTAAAATGAATATATGACGAATGTTTCTGCTCCTAGAATATGTATTAATATATTTGGAAAACTGAGAAGAAAATATAAACATTGCTATAATAAATACTAACAATATCACGTTCAAGTTTTTTTTGAGACACTTTTTATCATTTACAAATAATCACTCAAAACAAGCTCAAACTAAAAGGCTATAATAGTACGGGGGTTCCTGATATGAACCCGCAATTAGGTGCAAATTTGAGTAGAAACTCAATAAAAATACACCTAGAAACGACGTTTACTCATCTAGCGTTTTCACGGAAACTAAATAGAAAAGATGTGAAATTCATTTTTAAACAGAAGCTACAAAATACTTTTTCTTGGATTTATACAAATAAATTTATATTCTAAGTAGCTGTATTGGTATTTAAGCGGTTAAACAGTTTATTATGTCTTTTGTAAAATGTAGATAAATTTCATATTTAAGCATCCTAAACGAGCATGAGAAACACCTCTGTTCATAATGTTCTTAAAACGTTCTTTAAATAATTAATAAAGTATTAGCGAGATGACGTTGGGCCCGGTATTTTATACGGCTTAACAAATGATAATATATTATATTATTTTCGTAAACCTAGCAATTTGAGCGTGTAGATATGTAATTTTGACTTGTTTACATGCACCAGTGAGCATGCATATTCATTGCACTCGCTAATCATTGTAGGATTACATAATCATCTTATAATTATTATATAGTGAAAACGTGGTATCATACTAAATGAAGGTTGTCTACAAAATTTGCGTAATATTGTGATGTATATGTTATTTTAATCATTATAAAAGCTCATGGCTATATTTCTAAACTAATTGTACTATTTATTAATATGGTTAAAATACATTAATAAATAAGTTAATTGTTAATCTATCTCCGTTCATCAATATTTGATTTGTGCTGTTATTTATGATTGCAAACATAAAATAGTGGCAAAGGTTGAACAAGATTTTCGACTCAGAAGTGAATAGTTTATCTATCAAGGAGAATGCCATAAATTGATCTTGTAAAAATTGTTTAGAGTTTCAAGATATGAAACAAGAAATATTTACGATAGAAATGACATAAACAGATATAGCTTTAATCTGTACATTCTATAATAGTTTGTTTACGTTATAGAAGTAATGTATCTAAACATTATTACTGTGTCGCCTGTTTTCTTTATCTAAACGTTAACATAATATTTTATAGGTGTATTAGAGCAAGGAAATTGACCAATATAAATCATACGTGGATACAGTTAAAAAAAAAAAAATAATACTATGTGTTTGAACAATTTTCCATAAAATATTATGTATTTAGCTTTTCCGTTCGCAATGAAATAAACATCTTTCTTAGCTTCTAAGAAAACGATAGATAAGTGTGCTTTTCTCCCATTTATAATATGTTATAGAAGCCTTGTGTGTCTCAAACACACTCTCACTCACATTGAAACTACTAAATAAACCCCAAGAGTCCCAAATTATTAAAAAATAATCAATAGAAAATTGTGGTTAGCTGTACGTAAAAACGAGTTACATATCCTGAGTTCAGAAAATCAAATTCGAGTTTTAATCCCGATGTTCATGCAGTTTATTTCGATTCGGCAAACAAATAGATTATTAATGAAAAATACTAACCGAAAATATACATTAAGTACACAAACAGTAACCCAAATTGATGACGTAACCAATATCATGGTAAATAATAAGTATTTTCCTAGCAGGGGTACTGCTAATGACGTTGGTGGAATAATTTCAGCCAACAGCAAGAAGAACACAGTGAGTGACAGCAGGATTGATATACACAAGGTCACCTTCTCACCGCTATCAGATGGTAAATAAAAGACTAATACTGTCAGGAATGTGATTCCTACACATGGAATGATTAGATTTACTGTGTAAAACAGAGTCTTACGGCGCATTGTCAGCTTGAATGTAATATCTGAAAGAAAACAATACAAACATATTTAGAAATTGTTTTAAACTACAAAAACTCGTCAAACATAAATTTTTATATAAAAAAACAAACATGATGCTGCTGAAACACACATTGTTAATAAAATAATTATGTTTGTCCTGGAAAAATGTTGCTATTCTTTAATCAAACATTTTATAACGAACTAATAACTAATTTATAATTTTCGAAAAAATATAAAAACGCTTACTCACGTCTTTTTATCGAAATACAATATTAAACATAAAAATCGTTTTGATTTTATATTATCTACATATGCTATTTCATTTTCAATATTATTTATTAATATTTATTTTATTTAAGTTGTAATTTCAAAAAGAAATCAAGCGTATATAAATGTTTAATAGTTTTAGATCACGAAAGAAGATTATATTATCATTGCCATGGTATTAGAATAAAAACTAATTTTACTTTTAGGCTTTAAACGATAAAAAAAAACTTGTTTCGTGTACATTGTGCTTTATTGTTTATTCTACTTTTATATTTTATATATCGGTTTAAAATGTAATTTAACGGGTCAAGTGTAAGTGATTGTGTTACTTTCAAAAGCTTATTTATAGTTTATGTTCCATACGTCGTTTAAAAGTTAATATGCATAAATCTGTACGTAAATTTAAAATTTTACATAGTTGCAACGCGATGTGTTCGCAACGGAGAATATGTGTAATTCCGGTGTAATTGGCTATGCTCGCAACGTATTCGGGGTTCGTCATTGTTATTTTCTGAATTACTGTAAGACTCACCAACGGATATATTTTAATTAGAATTTTGATTCATACAATCAAATAATTTATTATCTTAGTCCATAATCATTACTATGTGGCACAGAATTAAACACAAATTATAATAATATAAACCATTTATATTCTTTCCTTATATCTTTGTTTACTCGAGTATTCTCTACAGGTTCATCCTATGTTTGACTGGTTACTTGAGAACCCTCAGTTTGGTAAATAAATCATAAAGTTTCGTACATTTATAGCAACCATTGTCATAATGGGGTGTATGATAGAAAAAATCTTGTTGTGCTGTTGAATAAGTGAGGGGATGATATTTAATGCACCGACGCTATTTTCATAAGATTATTTTCGACAATATGCGAGTGGTGAAAGATACAACTTGACTAAATTCATTAATTTTAAATGTAGAATTTTTTACTTGGAGAAAGTTCTGAAAGTTTAACATCATTAATAATTGAAATTTTACAGTATACCACCTGCCACCATATAAATAAATTACTATGAGATTAATTAATTTTATTTAATGCATCGCATGCGCGCATACGCACTTCTAAATTCGCGCTTAAAGCTGTATACATGTTACTTATAAAATAATTTATTTTATTTTAATTCGTGTAAGCGCCAGATTATAATTCTTTATAAAGTACACGAATATGAAAATCGGAAAAATCTTTTCTTGAAATAATGTGTGAGAAGCAGTGATGATAAAAATGTTTTCAATTGATGTATAAAATGTATGTACTAATAAAAGCGATTAATTGTAGCATTTTCATTAATATTTATACGAATTCAAATTTTATATATCAATAGCCATTTAAACACTTTCTCATTCAAACTATTTTTGACAATCGTCAATCGTAATGATATATTAGTTTTCGTTGCTATTATAAAATTAATTTTTGCATGTTACTTTAAATTATAGTCAAAATTTAGTCAAGTATATAGCAAAGTAATAACGCAAACATACTTAAAATATTATCTGACTGTCTACGCTGCAGTAGAAAGAAACAAATAATATTGAATTTTCATAAGCAAAAACATGTTTTTGAATACTATTATTTCTTTAAATTCAAAAGAAAGGAAAACATTGCTGCCCTAAAAAGTGTTGAAGAAACAACGTAAACATACCATTTACATGTTAGGATTGAATTTTCTCGTAAATGCCGTATGCGTTCCTGTATCCAAGATGGCATACAAGTTCTATTGAACTTTGCATAATAATATTATAGATATATTTGTAAATTATATAATAAAAAGTAAGAACGTGGAATAAACTATACCCATAATACCAATATAGCATTTAATACTTGAAGGTCGTAAATATTAATGATGGAACACGATCGATGAGAAGTTATACATCGTGCATGTGTATGTATATATCTAGATATTTAGATATCTTGTACAGTGTAAACAAATGTATATAAACATAAACATTTAATTTTCAGTTGGTCGTGCTCGATCGATAATGATCGCCAAACGTGTATAGGTCGGTACAAAATTATCAAACGTCTTTTATTTTCCAAGTGACATGATTTAGTAAGTGTTTCCGCCAGTGATATTGATTTTTGAATAAAAAATACCTACTGTTTCAACTGTAAAAATCATAAACCAATAAATACGTGTAAGTATCACTTGTTACTTCTGGTTGCTAAACTAAAATTATTTATTTAAATATAGT
This sequence comes from Nebria ingens riversi, assembly GCA_018344505.1. NCBI lineage: Eukaryota > Metazoa > Arthropoda > Insecta > Coleoptera > Carabidae > Nebria > Nebria ingens. The sequence continues at coordinate 202,176 of JADQWA010000119.1, read as the reverse complement.
GCTTTAGTTGTGCCGAATAGATAAGGTTATTAGCATTTACCTGAGTATGGTTCTGTACAACAAGGATAATATTCTTCATTTCTGCTAGCTGGAACTTCTAGGATATCCCATTCTACAGACAGATAAAATTCACTTAAATCTATGCCTACTTTGACAATGTTGCTGCCTGTCTGTTGACGGATATGCTTCAAATCAACCTGGAAACACAAAAAAATAAAATTAACATAAATAAAACAAGCATTGGCCTTGCCAATGACCAGAGCTCGCCTCTGGCGAGCAGTTTTGGCATTGTTATATAATTTTATGCTTCTATTATTTATATAAAACACTGCTATATTTTAATAATGTGTATTAAATAAAGTGATTAATAAATAAATTGAACAATAAATATACTCATATATTAAATAAAGTGAATAATAAACAAAGTGGACAATAAATATTTTCGTGTATTAAATAATGTGATTAATAAACTATAAAATAATCGTGTATTAAATAAAGCGCTAATAAAAAAGTGAACAATAAATATCAGCGGTAATTATAAATGAAATATCTTATGCACTAATGTTTTATGTTTAGGTATCCTTCAACTGTGAAAACTTAATCTACAATCTTGTAGATGTCCGGATGTAGGCTAGATCCAAACTTACGAAAGGCTCCCCTAGTTTATTATACAATAACAACCTTGTTGACCCGATTAACTAGGAACTCTGAATTGGACCTGGAAAACGGTGCTTCAGCGATTCGGTTAGAAATTTCGATTTTTGCTAAAAGCAGGAATGTTGTACTAATGAGGCAATGCCGCCAGGAATGGATGAGTTTAGATGGTGAGTCCTTTTTAATCTTAGTAGGCATAACCGTGGTTGTAAAGTGGCTAAGAATCTGGGTTATTATGCTCTGGTGGCTATCCCATATTGTGCCATTTACAATGCATTCTAGATTAAAAGTAGCAGGAGAACGACACTCTGTGTAAGAAAGATCGTTACCAGCCCGGGATTAAAGAAGGAAGGAAGGAATGAAGGATGTCCCAATGTAAGTAAGTGGCCCCCTCGAGTCTTTGTCGATGTGGAGACGACCTTAACGTGATGACAGAGCATAAGCATTTAAGGATAATTTACAATAGCCATTTTACCACCTCAAAACATGGTAAAACAGGAATCGTAAATTATCCTTCTGCGCTCCTAACAGGCTCCAGACGTTTTTGCTAAATATTTAAAACTGACTTGCGAATCAAAGTTTAAACGATATTATTCATTTTATAACTTTATTATTATAAATAATTTTCCAAAAGGTGATATTGTGAAATGTTTACGGATAAGTTAAGCAGTTCATCATGACAAATAATTAATTTAATTGCTTCCTTTTTGTTGTAGATTAATAAATACTATGATCTCCCCTAGTTTATTATACAATAACAACCTTGTTGACCCGAGATTAATAAAAACTATGGCAATAAATATGTAAATTAATAAATATCAAACGTACCTGGTTCACTATTTTAAGGAACTATTATAAGCAAATAATTGCTGTTCATTTTGAATCTTATCGTATACTCTTTGAGTACAGAAACTGAATAAACAAGTAAATAAGCCTTACAAAGTAAATGGTGAGATACATTGCGAATTACGATTTTTTAAACTAATATTAAATATTTTATCAAAAAGTGAAATTATTGCAGCACGTTTTTTGTCTTTAAATGAACTAAAATGAAGCATCCAATATTACCTACACTGATATATTTCCAGTTTGACGAAGATTTGCGAGTAGAAATATACTAATCCACAATAAAATTTATACATGGCAACAGGAGCGGAATCAAGAACACACATTTCTACTTCGGGTCAAACCGTTTGTTTCGAAATTAGCAACACGTATGCGTTATTTGGATAAGAACAAGTTTTGCTTACACGATTAAAAATAGGACACAACAGAATCACCTACACCTAGGACTTGCAGATAATATTGGGGCTATTCTAGCAAACAAACTGAACACAGCGAACATGGATACATGGATAAATATGCTAATATAATATTTCGTCACTAATACCAAGTACCACTAATGTTACCGATCGTACTTTTTATTTTGTGTTATAATCATTCTGCGTTGATAGCCTTTTCTCTAAAGTGCATATCTGTTACTCATTTTTATTGAAAATTAAATATTTTCTAAGTTGGAACTTAACAATATTTTATTTTAACCTTGTACTTGTATTTCTTGGAAGCTCTTTCCAAAATATTCGTTTGATAAAAAAAAATGACAAAAGTTACTTTCAAGTTTACTTAACAAACGGCTCCTGCATCGTTAGTTACACGGCGTCAAACAACTTTATAAGATAAGATCATGCGAACCAACAGAGTAAAATATATTTATATAAAAATAACAAGCAATTTGATTTATACTGTAAGCAATAAAACTTCCTTAGGAATGAAGCACATAATGACTGATATTCTACTAAAGAAAGATTTACCACTCTACCCATTATTAGATAGATCTAAATTTTAAGTGTGTACAATTCAAAAATTATGTCGATATTAATGGAATTTTAAAGTTGCATTTAAATCTAAGCAAATTAAATGTCCATAAAAATAATTATATCCCAATATATCTAATTTTAAATTATGTAATTTTGTCTATCACCTTGTTATTTTAAAGTTACTTTAAGTGCTAGCATTCTCAAATATTTCTAACATTAAATACTAAAAGCGATCTAAACTTGTTTCCTTCCTAACATTCATAAGCAGAGTTTTCCTATACACCGAGGACCGAGATTGTTTATATTTTACTGAACTAATTAGATAGATCAGGCTGTAATGGTGTCTGCGCAATGGGTTATTTACAATAATTACAGTATATTCAATAAATTTACTTTAACATGTTCAATATAAATTTTCCTTGAAACAAATATTTCACAGCCACATCAACAAATCGTAAATTTCGCTATAAAGTATGAATGACGTCATAGATGTAGGGTGTGCGTGATGTACGATCATAACCGAGTTTTACCGACAACAATTTACGATTTTGTTTCGCAAAATATATTATTTAACCCTTCACCTTGCGGGAGAGCGACCCTAGCGAACTGCTAATCTAAAAACTAATGTATTTTATGATATGTTCTTGATACCAGTGGCGCACGCTTAATTTCACATGCAGCCTTTCTAGATATATTGTTGTTGTTTTATGTTTTACACAATATGTGTTTGTAGGAAAGATTTTAACATAGATTGACTTTGGGTGTAGGAAAATCACAGTTTTCATGCAGTGGTAATTTTTTTCCCGTTTATGTATGCAAAAATAAGTGCTGGATTTGACGCGCTTGCGAATTTTATGTATATTAAATATTACTTTTGTTATGTGCGTGTTTTTTAGTCTATTTTATTTTTTTAAATTGCTACTGATTATTATACTACTTTTGATTGTGTTTATTGCGTTTTGATGCTTGTTATACATTGATTATATATACTTAGCAATAGGGTTGGGGCAGAACAGTGCCAACACACATTTTGTTATTTCTTAGCTATTCGAGTTAGACATCTGTATTCAAATAATTTTTAAGGTAATTTTAAAGCAAACCAACATTAATTTCCATAGAAACAATTACTTAGATTATTATGAATAATGGTAGTTTAAATTTGGCTATGATTTATACTATTTTAAAAGCGCTTTTAAATAAAACTACTATTACTTGTTTTAAAAATAATTTTCAATCTTTGTTTATCTAATGGCACATAACGAAAATTTATATATATATACAAAATATAATGAGAGAGATAAACTTTCGATATGTGATATTACATAAACAAAGATTGTCAATTATTTTTATAGCAATTAATTGTAGTTTGATTTAAAAGCACTTTAAAAATGATATAAATACACTATAACTGTCCGATAACATCCATAATTCAAACCAGATACAGTGGAAATTATTAAACACGCATAACATTATGAATTCGTTGAGGGAATACTCCACGCTTCTTCTGGTTAAGTTTAGAACAGGATGTTATCGGTAGTCTATCCGGAATATTCCTATGCTACTCAATCATGGAAAGTAATGGAGGGGAAGTTATTCTATTATTCCAACTTAGCTAGAGCGAACATTATTGGATCAAATTATACTTCAGCATAACTGAACTGCTGAAACTAAAGACGTGGTATATATCATATACAAGAATCAGACAACAATCAGACAGAGAAATTAAAACGTATAGCTGATAGTGATATTTGCTATTTTACTGGAAAATATTACCATTTAAAATGATAATAATAGCTTAATTTTTTTTAACAAGACATACCTACATTAATTTTACTGAAGTGGAACCAAAGATGATATGATAATAATTTGGCCAGTACTTAAATATAACCTTCATTTATTAGAATATGAACAATATATAAACATTAAAACATCAAAAAGGCCATATTCACTCTTTAACGAATTGTTATTTATTTATTTACTTAGAGTTTTCTAAAGACGAACAAACTTCCTTAAAATCAGGAAAAAAATTAACATACGAGGATTATATCTAAAAATGTTTCGCCACTGAACATATTAATAAATAAACATAATTAAGCACCTATGAAACTACGTTCTATATGTAATCTAATAAAAAATTTAGAGCTGCATGATCAAACACAAATTTTTGTAAAAATTAATCACTTTAATCAGCCAGACTGATGCAAACATTATTGAATTATTAATAAGTGTAAAGCTATAACATTTTGACGTCATAGGTTTCCTATTATCACACATAACAATAGTCATCATACTTGCATACACGCAGATAAATAATTTTAAAATAAAACATTATGAAAGCAGTGCATGTCATGAAATGTTTTATACAATCTAATTGAAATGTAAATTGAAGAATTTATACGTGTTTTTTGAAATATTAAACCAATTCCTTGCAAATATAAATTATAATGGTTTTCCGTGTATATTGTGGATAAAACCTTTGCATGTAAATTATTGCTCAATTAATTTTAATTACAGTTATAACATTATATTTGTTGTTGTTGTTGTGCAATTATTGCTACAGTAAGCTAAAATTAAAACTCGTATATTATTCGAAAAAATGAAATCGATGTTTTTTTGTCCAAGAGGACATTTAATATTTTTGTCAAATTAATTAACGAAACGATTATATTGGTTACTATGTGAAGTTTTATCCATTTCAGTTGAAAATATTCGTTAGTTAAAATAAACATTATCGAATCAAAATGACATTTCTTATGGAAAAATAACATTTCTGTTGGTTTAACCTTTTGTTTAACTAAGGAACATTTAATTGATATTGAAATCAGAGCTTAACCTGTAGCTTATAGATATAAAAAAAAGCCGTATAGTATCCGTCAGATCAAAAACCAACTTTTGATTGCTAAATTTTATCGGTGATTATGATGTTATTCAACGCGAAGGGTAAGATAAAAAGTTCAAAAACTAATCTATATTTGAGATAGTTGGGATAGTATAAATTATATTGGGTTATATAAATAGCGTCAAACATAATACTCATATTCTTGAAGCTTTTATGTTTATTTCTGCGGTAAATTAAACTAGAATGTATACGAGATCATTTTTCTGCGCTTTGTTTAATACTATTAGCATTTTTTGGTAGTTATTTCATTATCCTATTGTTGTACTATGAACGTGTTATACGCAAAGGCGTTGCCACATAGGGTCAAAGGTTGATAAAGTTATGTATATATGTATATATTAACTCACAATATATATATATATATATATATATATATATATATATATATATATATATATATATAAATATAAAAGACATATATAGGTACCTGTATTCCATTGTATGTCCATGAGCCAAACTTCATGAAGCAACTTTGTTCATCAAATGGAAAATATTCGACGTTAATTTCACAGGATGACTTATAGATTGCAGGTGGTTTCCAATACACTTCGCCGTTGTACTTGAGTGTTGCCTTCGTCATTAAAGTCACTTCGTAGTTACCATCCGCGCTAACGATTCAACAAATTACTGAATAAAAATAAGGCACAAGCATTCGACATTGTAATGAACAAGCTAATTGACTAATTGGTTAAATATCAGAAACACAGTTGAGATGTAACCTTTTTCAGTGTAAAAATTAATTATAATACCTTTAGTTTCTAAACGATTGTAACTCGTATATTCCATTATCTTTAAAATTTAGTATAAAATGGAAATACGCTTACATCTTGTGAAACTAATTTGCCGAGAGTTGATGTATTCCGAAAATATGTCTGTACATTCTCATGGTTTATCCTTAATACTTAAGACGTCTGTTATTTACTATAGTTACATTATTTTGATAGTTTACGGATTAAATCAATCAGTTAAACAGATATAACGAAAATTATATTATTTGGGAGTAAAAATAGTAGCAATATTTAATCTGGCACACATAAAGGACATTATTTTGAGTTTACAATAAATAATCTGTCATAAAGTATTTACAATAGTTGGTATCTTCATCCGAAAAGTAATTGAATTGCATATAATTTTTAATTTACCTACTGAGATTTTTATCACATTTGCATGCCTGCACAACTTTAAATGAATTTCGAGAATTACAATTCGTGATAGGTGAATAACAAGGTAAGGGCAAAGGTGTCGAAGGTAATCAAAGCCTACACTAAGTTTTAACTGATTCACTAATGCTGCATTATCGATCACTTGATTGATTTTAAAGAATAACCTAACATGTAATTTTATAGTCACATATCATATTTAATTACTTAGATTGTTGGAATATTAAGTTTATAATAGCAACTGTCTAAATATGCCCAATACAAGAATGTTGTAGCTATATATAGTTTACACTTATACTGCTTATTGGCACCAATTAATTGTATTAGTATTGTGCTAAAATCATCTTAAACTTAAGACATTAAATGTAATATTTTACATACTTGTTGAATAAAACGATATCTGGTAACCAAATATGTTCGGATGGAACATAAAGCATCTCGACACCGCCATACTCTTCTGGGTCCCAACGAAGTTTGTAATCGTACCATTTCTATAAATTATATTATAAAAATCGGAAATTGTTACAATATGTTATAATAATAATTTAAACTTATTTATAAATGTTCTGAAATTCGATCATTAATTATTCACAACGTTTTATTATTCTTGTAAAGACTTAAAGGATGCAGAATTTCTTTTAGATTTAAACTGACATAATTCTCAGTTATATTTGTAGCAATTTTAACGAAATTCATAAAATATCATCGGATGAAAAGTGAAAGCCCAACGCTTGACTAAACCAAACTTTAAGAAATTGTCCGTGAGCGGTAAAAATGGATTTCTTCAAATTTATACAGATATAACATTTTAGAATAAAAATATACAAATTAAAGAATTTTAACGCACAAAGGAAACATTTCAAACTCTCGTTTTGCCAGAAAATAATTCTTTCGAATATTTTGCACTTGGTCAGTTTTAATTGTCAGCCGACGATATGTAAACCATATTGAGTATTAATATATTCATTTCCCATAAACCGAGAGGAATCAGGTATTAGAAGTCGTTCCTGCTTTAATATGTGAATTAAAAATTTAGAATTATAATTATTTTAGTCGTACACGCTGTTAAATTTAAATCGGTGAACGTCAGTGAGGTGAGAACAAAATTGCGTGGGACAAAATTGACAGTTGACGTAACCAATAAACATAAATTACCTATTTGCTGATAATAACCATGGTTATTACATTTACGGAGAAATTGGAACGTGTTTAATAAAAACTCAAAAAATTGCATTATTTAGGCTCTGTTGTAGGATTGCAAATAATTTCTAAACTTTAGATAGAATAAAACAAAATAAAACTGACATTTCATGTAGCAGAGAGAAAATTGGTGTCAAAATAAAAATTATACACACATCAGATTTCTTTGCGAGTCGCTGGTTTCTTAATAATAATTAAATAAACATGAAATTTACAAAATATGATTATGATTGCTGGTAAATATTATTTAATAATTTAAATATGGGCATTCGAAAGAAGGCCATGACCTCTTGGTGTAATTGAATAAAAAATTGTCATTACATAGAGCTGATGACCTTGCTTTTTGTTGCTGGAAAATTGATGATCATTTCGTCATGATAACAATTTGAGAAATCTGCATATAATTTTTAACTGGTCTGGTGATGATGCATAAATAATTTTACTAAACATTTATTACATCTACTTGTGTTTAAAGTAAATAACAATTTTGCGTTACTTTAGTAATACAAAACAAAACTGTTAAAACTTATACCTATTGCGAACTAATTTATGATTAATTGTCTATCTCATTATGATAATATTTGTAAAATATCAGAAAAATAAATAAATAAATTTCGTACTTTAAGAGACGTTTAAGTGAAAGCTTTTATAGGATAACTAAGTACATCATAAAATTACTGGCCACTTAAGTTAAAATGTGAAATCAGAATAATTATGTTTCTTTTATGAAATAACAAAATAATACAAAAGTTTTACACATTGAAAGAACATTGGATTATTCATTATTTCACTTTACTTTTCTCAAATTATAATAAACAGTGAAATAAAATAAAAAAGATGGGATTTTATGTTCCTAGAGACGTATTAACTGACACAGTTATACTGAAATTAATTGAAATAAACTAACGTACAAATAAATATCGTGTTTGAAAACGAATGTTCATGATTACCTGTTCAACCCATAGATTTGTTGTCATTACTTGATTCTTGAGGTTGACTTCGATGAGCTGTGACAGTTTGAGGCCAAGCCATACCGTTAGTGTTTCAGTGTTGTTGATGACCGGTCGAATCAAGCGATTGTAATTGCTCAGAAGATCGTCGTACAAGCGTTTGGCGTCTGGGTTAGCTTCTAGTTGTTTAAAACCAGCTAGAATCGGGGATTTCAAAACATACATTGGTTTGGATAGGGCCGGGGTCTACTCAGGTGTTCAGTCCAATACGAAGAAAATTATATTGAAATAAGTATATAAATATAACTAAATGATAAAGTAGTCCTATAATTATTCGTGCAAAATTAAGTTGTTAATGTGTTTTTATTAAAATATGAGGAGCTCTACTCTAAATATTGCTTAAGTAGCGATTAATGCTTTTTTGCCGTCACTATTTAAAGCACTCAAACGGCGATGATTTAAATTTACAAGCCATTTAAAGTTATGCTAATGACAGAGTATGTATTATTATATTTATATAGCATATTTTGAGCAACTGAGAATATTTATGATATTCTATCAATTTGAACACATCTACTATAAATAGAAAAACAAAACTATTGTAATAGTAAGAAATTAGTGTTAATGATTAAATTCATGCAATTTATTCGGTTGCTATTAGAAATATCATATTATAATATTAATTAAGAATTTTACATTCAATAATATTACACTAAATATAATCGTAGATAATAATAAGTAGAACTGCATGCTTTTATATATATATATATATATATATATATATATATTATATATATATATATATATATATATATATATATATATATATATATATATATATATATATATATATATATATATATATATATATATATATATATATATATATATATAGCCTTAAAATATCTACAGTGCTCCGCACTGGACTTTCTTATACGTAGCTGATATATCAGTTTTAAATTTAAGGAAATATAATTATTCATTTTATATTAGTTATTATTTTAAATATATTACTAACCATTTAAACACTTCTCAATCGATGTCAAATTCAAAAATTATTTTATCTATTTTGTTTTCTTGTTAAAATATTAAGAGGCATAGTTTTATGATTTATTGAATAAAAATTGCCATACCGCATAACTATGGCAACATAAATTAGAAATTAAGAATGTCAGTAGATTTTTACTTTCTTTTACGAAGTAATAAGTAAGTATTGTAATCACGAAAAAAAAATTCTCGAAATTTTAACAGAAATACACCTTTTGACCTTCCCCGAATCGAGTCTGACTATTTTTGGAATGACGTCTGTGTGTGTGTGTGTGTGTGTGTGTGGCTGTGAGCGCTCTACAGGTTACACTGTTGAAGATAAAATAATGAAACTTTAAACTTAAGATTTGTATATGCCTGGGAGGAAAACTTCCTATTTTTTAATAGCATATTAGAACCGGAAGTGCATGCTTACTTGAGACACTTTTTGCATATCTTCGAAACGGCTGCACTTACAGTAAAATAGTTATAATTAAAGTTAAAGATATTAATGATTTGAACAACTTTTGTTTGAAACATTTCTTCAAAAAGTGTACCAGTTTACGAGAAAATTGCTATTATCCTATTTATATTGCCATAGTTACATAGGTATGGGAAATTATATATAATAAATCGCATCTACTATTCATGTCAACTGTTTCAAATATTGTTTATAACTGTTATTAACATTTATTGTCACAAATAAGTTTAGTGAAATAGCGTTACAAAGGTTAGTAAATAATTTAAAATATTATATGAAAATATTTTGTAAGGTTTAAAGTTTATTTGAAGACTAAAAAATGTCATAATTTTTAATAATTTTTCATTATGCTACTATAGAATCGAACATTTTAAATCTAAAATAAATATGTTTTTCTTTTTAGAAATTTGAAAATAAACTAACTTTATAATTTTATTGGTCAAAATGAATGAAAATATTTTCTTGAAATTTAAACATTTTATATTTTAATTTATATATTGTCAAATCAAAATATACTGACTACGTAAAAGAAAGTTTAGGGCCAATACATGGCCGATGTTTTATTTGTATCTGGCACATTTTATAAAGAAAAATTTCAAACCAAAGTTATGTAAAATATTATCTTTCATATTAGATTTCACTATTTTTAATGTAAGTGCAGTTGCTTCGGTGATATTGCACCGCAAAAAATTACTAGAGTAAGCATGCACTTTCGATTTGAATATTCCTATATATCCGAATATATAATAGACTTGAGAAGCATATTTTGATATATATATATATATATATATATATATATATATATATATATATATATATATATATATATATTATTAAGACATTACATTTTTTTTCTGAATATGGGTTTTATTAGACCAAAAATGAAAAACTAAATTAAACCCGATTATATTTATATATTTTCAAACCTTATATTTGCTTCAGAAATGGAGTGATTGATAATTTATTTATAGAGAAAGGAATTCTCTGTGAACATTAACTATTATTATATATTAATGAAATTAAAGTAATATTGTATAGCAAAATAAAATGAAATCAAATGTAATTACATTATAGAGATATGAATTAATATTAAAGGTTATCAAAATACATTTTTGGAAGGTTCCTTAATTTAAAGTTTGGAATACATACCTATATGCAATATTTGGATAGTAAATTTACATCGATTTGAAAATAGATGCAAGTAGGTGTGTCAAAAAATAAACGTTCATATTTTAGGATAGAAAAGATACGTGGAATTGTTCACAAAACATAGGCTATTATAAAAAAATCCTCCATTTTAGATATTATATGCATCTATACTACAAATAATAACTATAAGAAGAAATTCTGATACTAACATTTGTCTAACTCACCTGTGGCAAAGTGACACAAACTAAATAAATAAATGCACAGTAGCAAATTGACTTTCACTAAATACATTCTATATATTCGGTTAATTTTGATGTTTTATTGAAGTTGGTGTGCCATAGTTATGGAGAATCGTGTATGCGACTGCTCCTGTGTCGGCAGCTGGAAAATCAATAGAATTGTACATTGCGCGGATCATGGGCGCAGAGTACATAGGCGCCTAGGTGCTGTGATGTCTCTGAGAAAAAAATACTATGAAAACATTCAATCAATTATTCATGTTCAATTAATCATAAAACTTGCTAAACATCTGATATTACTTTAAAGCATAAATGAATAATTTTTATCAATTTATATGCAATTCTATTTTTCCTTCTTATACCAATCTTTGGTCTCGAAATATTAATATAAATTCACATTTATTAGAACTGTAGCACATACTTGGTTAATATTCGGTATTCGGCGTATTTGTTCTAATTTTTAATATTCAATTGAATTCCGAATATGATTTGCATTGTTCAAATATTCCGAATTACTTTTTTTTTTCTGTATATTTTATCAAAATATATAAATCTCCAAATTCAACACATTTAAACTTTAATCTTTAAAACTCGTTATTATCTATATTTAACAAAGTTAAAATTTTATGCATACTGCAAAAGTAATTTGCAAAAATGTTACAACAAGATTCCAGTAATACGTGTCTAGTTTTGACGTGTGAAGAAATGAATTAAAGGTTGGTTGGTTTCTGCCAAAGTATAATTTATTACAGTCATAATATTTATAGTTTTTTTGTTAAAACTTAATTTCCTGACTGAAGAGATGTACATTTTATAAATTTAGACTTATAGTATTTGGTGATCAATCGCTAAAACAATACAAGATGCAAAAGCACGACTTAACTACTACAAAATGGGAGCTGAAATTGTATGAACCATATAAAAGTTTTTCGAAGCGTCACCAACAGTTGACAATGCAGAGAAATATATTGCAGATGTAGCGCCAATGACAAAAGAGTCCCAGTTGTCCAAATATTTAAGTTTATACTTGAAGCCAATTTTAGATAAGTCTGGCATGGGTTAATGATATGAAATTTATCAAAGGCAAAACAAAGATATATCTAGTATGCTAAAGATATTTGGACTTGTTTTGAGCATCTCTGCTGAATCGATAAGAACTGTTCTGGCCGATTACGTCTTTAAGCCTGCGTGTCCGGCAGAGCGTTTACTCGGAAATAGAAAAACTTTTGATATTTAAAAGTATATTTAAATATTTGTAGGTCAATGAATAGGCTTTTAATAAAAAAGATTTGAACAGAAAATGCAATTTTATGCTTGGATAACACTTTCGATTCATTGTAATTTTTGATGGTGCACGTTCTATAAATTAATATGCAATCATGTATCATTCATATTTGACTATTATAAATGGTTCGCCATTTAGAATTAAGAAAAAAAAAAATTAGACGAAATAAACAATAAGGATAAACGTTGCGTATCTGAATTTTAGGCTGTTAAAATGAATATGAACATTATTTAAATGTAAATTTTTTTATGGATAAACCGTTAAAAGAAAAATATTTGAATTATTCATTTCCCTATGAAGAATAAGATATAATTAAAATAGTCATATACCTATAGGAAACAAGAATGAAAAAAGAGAGGAAGAAAAATGTCCAGTAATAGATTCATCGAAAAAAAGCATAAGGTGTTGTTAATGCAAAATTATATGGTATATACCTACATACTTTATCTAGATAGAAAACGAGACAATATTATGCAATTGATCCAGTTGCAATTAAAAATTTGCATGAACTTGTTTCTTGCTCTGAAATTCTTTACATTTTTAGGGAAAATTATTTCAATACGTTCTTTATGAATAATTGTACAGAATTGCATTATTTATAATTTAGTGCTTATAGATTTTTATGGTGCTATTCTGAGCAAGTTTGGGATTCTGTAAGGGTCAGTTAACATTTGAGATGGTTGAAGTTCAAACTATTTTGATTGTATTGCCATTCAAAAATGCATACAAACATGTACAATTCTTGATCTTCACTGAGTGCTTAGCATGACAGATAATAATGTCAAGGTTGAATTATTAGTGCCTGCCATTATGATAAAATATTCAGCGCGACTCTGTAATTAAATGAATATATGATGCGGCCGTCTGTTGATTTTAAACTAAGTTAGAGACTGTCATATTTTCTTTGTTACGAAAGATAATATGTTTAGTGTAAAATGAAATATTGTTTGAGTTTTATCCATTTGAGATTTTTTAAATTTTCAAACATATTACCATTGCGAAAATGATTCATTTTGTGATAGGTTGCATATTGTAACAACTTAAAACTCAACGAACGATACTACTATGATCCAAAATAATTAAAATATAACCTGTTACTATTTGAGTCAAGTTAAATGACTAATTTAGGAGAATTTTCCGTTTTTCAAGTAGTATTTGACGTGATTGACCTTTAAAATTAAATATTTGTTACAATAAGAATCGCTTTGACTTACCTTCACATGCTACTCACTGTAAAGTATCTATAGAATACTAACATAATTGCGTACTGAAGACGAGGCATGATAATTCTTGATTTATGCAACGAACCATACGGAAAAATGTATTCAGAAAAGTATTTTAACCTTTAAAAATGTAAAGATTCATCTTACTGATACAACAGGTACTACCTACTACATAAAAATATACATATGTATCATACAGAATTACAGATATGCTCTGAATTACACTATAAAAACGTAAAATGAATCCTCGAAATGGACCCATTCGTTAAAACTATTCGTTTTTGGTAAATATAAAACAAATATCAAAAGATATACCTATAAAATTTTAAGATAAGTATGTATTGTAAAATTTGTTTTTTTTTTTGTATGATTTCAAATATAAGCTCAAAATTTAGTTTCAAGTTGATAGTGATTACGTAGTTGTCCATTATTTATTTGCTGTTATGTTTTAATTTAATTTTACTTTAGTTTAAATTTAAAATAACAAGTTGCTTCTGTGTATGTAGTGGATATACTTTGATAGTTTTGATTCAGTGAATTTTTTTATTTAAATCCAACCCTGCATTAGAAATACAAATATCATTATAAATACGAAACAGAGTTACCCCAGTGTAAATGATACCTGCTTTGAATCTAAATTTCTAACCGAAAGTCCGTGTTGATATATTACTGAACCGTAAATCTAAAAACCAGTTTAACTTTTCTCTTTTACAAAAGTTGAACCGTTGTTGATATCAACAACAGAAAACCAAATTAACTTCTGTGATTCCAAATATTGGAAACCTAAAGCTCAACTGTGTTACGATAGCTACCAGATACCGTTTTTTTTTGGGGTAAAACGCAGTGACTCTTTGGACCAATTTTGCGACTTCCAATTATCTCTAGCCTCCAAAATAAAGTTAATCATAATCGAATCAACATGGAGTTTCATGGCGGGAAAATATTGCTGTCAAAAATTTGTTTATTTTAACTGGAAGATGAGAGATACCTAGAAGTAGTAAAATTGGTTTTTGTAGTATGAATTATATAGGAAGCTTTAATAACAATTTATTAGTTATTTTGCATATCTCTCGAAAGATATTTAATTTTTAAATAATTTGAATAAAAATAATATGCCAACAATCATATATGAAAAATCCATTATAATATGAAAATTAAATCGAAATATACAAATTAATATTGTTTTTAAGCATCAATATGTGCATAGAATAACTTTCAAATAGATCTCCTAATTATTATTAATATTTCAAATTCAATATTTCAGTAGTAATTTTAGAATCACAAACTATTGCTTTTACCTTAAGATATCTACGCGAAAATAGCTTATGCATTTTATTTTAGTTTTTATTGGAAAATAATGCATGTCTGAAGAAATGAATATTGTGCAACAAATGCGATTCGTAAGTATTTGCTGTTTTATTATATTATTTTCATTTCTACTGCATATAAGAGGAATTTAAATAACTGATAAATATTTTAACAATCTGCGTCCATAAACTTTAATACGGAACTCACGCTTTTGAAATATTATAAAAATGAAAAAAATGTGATAGAATACAAAAAAAGAAGCATGAGTTATGTCTTTTGATGTTCCCGAGGAAATACTGATAATGGAGGAAAATCACACACTGAAAATATTGTTTCTTTTTCGTTTTGTGCTTTGTGAAGAGGATTAAAAACACACAACAATTGCACTTCTACACGTGTGGTTTATTAAAATATTTTTCTCTGGGACTAAATAAAATATGAACAAAAAATGCTGTTTTATCATAGACAAGTTGTTTAACATATAAACGCTCTAATGCATGTTAACAAGTCAAAATTACTTATCTACACAAATCCACATGCCCTTATTTTACTTGGCTTATATAATTCTTTAATACTGTTCGGAGTTATTATTTAGTTATAATGAAGATGAAACATAAATGTTGAAAATGTTAATAATGTCCGTGAATAATTATTATTTTCATTATTTTATCACCTTATGATACAGAAAACTAATAATAATAGCAACATCAAATTGCAAAATTTCCTTTCGTGCAGAGTGGAAAGGCAAGAGTCCTTTACATGTAATGGCAATCTATTATCATCAAATTAGAACCCGATACGTCCGACATTAACGACAACTAATTTCTTTATGAAATGATACGTTTTAAACTTATTGCTTTAACGAAGCAACCAGGAATATTGCAGATAACCATAGGAATTTAACACGTAATGAAATGAACTATCTGCCAAGTAACGTAACCATGACATTATTCGGAGCTGAAACTTTCCTTTGAAGAAGAAGAAAACACGATTGTGTTTTTTTATAGATTAGTATTAATTTAACTTCGATTTCATTCTGCAAGAAATTTATATCTAATGACCAGTTATAAAAAGTACCTACACTTAATGCTAAACTTGGCTTAACGTAATGTAACTTACGCGTGACTGCTGTGGAAATTAAATTTTTCAGAGATATTTGTGGTACAGCAAAGAGAGATAGAAAGATATATACGTGGGTGTATGAGCAGAGTGATATTGTAAAAAATTTCGTCCGTAGAATAGGTGAGAGCCAAATGAGATTGTATGGTCATCTTGAAAGAATATCGAATGAAAGATTAATGATTAAGTGTGCGAGATGACCGGTGGGAGAATGCGGGATCGTCCTCGGAAAAATTTAATGAATGTGAATGAAGGAAAAGAAGTCTTTAAGGATAGAGATAAATAGTGATAGATTGTCAAGATGTGATTAGATGTGAAGGGTTTTTTGCCACCGCATTTGATGGGAATAGGCATGAAGTTATGTATATATGTACATATATAATATTGTAACAAAGAATTTAGACATGCTGATGTAACTGTTGATGGTAGAGCTATTTTTATAATGTGTTTTGAGTTACCAAGTTTATTCTTACAACAATGAAAACATAAGAAAGGTTCTTTATGGCAATGATGAACAATAACAAAGGACGTTGTTACGAAATGTTACTTAATATATTTGTTGCTAAGTTAAGAATGTGATGTTTGGCCTGAATACTCGTGTTATTATTCTTTTAAATTACCATAATTACATCATAATTAAAAAGTACAATATTCTTTTTGTGTGGGCACTGTTTGGCTTCTCTTAAACTTATTCGGTAAGGAGTTTACTGGCTCCATTATATATAAATTTTTACTTTCTTTTACGAAGTAATAAGTATTGTAATCATGAAAAAAAAATCTCGAGATTTTAACGGAAATACAACTATTGACCTTCCCTGAATCGAGTCTGACTATTTTCGGAATGACGTCTGTGTGTTTGTGTGTGTGTGTTTGTGCTTGTGTGTGTACGTGGCTGTGAGTGCTCTACAGTCTACACTGTTGAAGATAAAATTATGAAACTTTAAACTTAAGATTTTTATATGCCTGAAAAAAACCTTTTGTTTTTGAAAAGCATGTTCAAACCGGAAGTGCATGTTTACTAGAGTCACGTTTTGCATATCTTCGAAACGGCTGCACTTACAGTAAAATAGTTAGCATTAAAGTTAAAGATATTAATATTTTGAACAACTTTTGTTTGAAACATTTCTTCACAAAGTGTACCAATTACGAGAAAATTGCTATTATCTTATTTATATTGCCATAGTTACATAGGTATGTAAATTATATATAATAAATCGCATCTACTATGCATGTCAACTGTTTTAAATATTTAAATATTTCGACATTTAACATTTATTGTCACAAATATGTTTAGTGAAAAAGCGTTACACAGCTTAGTAAAATATTTAAAATATTATATGAACATATTTTGTACGGTTTAAAGTTCATTTGAAAACTAAAAAATGTCCTTCCATAATAGTTTTTAATAATGTGTAATGAATAATTATATTTTCTTTGTACTACTATAGAATCGAATATTTTAAATCTCTAAATTTTTTTTTTTAGAAATGAACTAACTTTGCAATTTTATTGGACTGAATGAATGAAAATATTTTCTTGAAATTTAAACATTTTAAATTATAATTTATATACTATCAAATCAAAATATACTGACTACGTAAAAGAAAGTTTAGGGCCAACACATGGCCGATGTTTTTCATTAAAATTAACTTGTAAATTTCTACGACTACTTTTATTTGCAATTATCGTATACATGACAAGGTTATATTAGAATTCTGTCATAATAATCTAATAATCTAATAAGAAAATACATACAACGTAACTTCATATATTAATAAAGCTTCATCAGACCACAGTGTGTCACTTGGACAACACTATATTTATCTTTCTAACACACGTTATATAAATGTATTATATGAGTTCGTGTTTGTGTGCTTGTATGATGTATATGGGAGCTAACACAATCGCAATATAAATTGTAACGATGACCACAGATACTTCTGGGATCCGTGTGCTAAATTAAGCCCAGCCCTTCCTCTGCTTGAGTTATATCTCTCCGTCTCATATACACTTTTCCACTTTATATATCACATTTATATATGTATGTGTGTATGAGTATATTCCTCATCTGTCATGGCTACGCTTCTGTATTATTCTGCTTGTGATATTTTGGTTTACAATATTGAATTTGTTTGCTTCAACTATTAATATTGTGTTGGATAGATTTTATAACAAAAAATCCATGGTAAATTCAAATTGTAATATGTTGTAGTTTAGACTCAATGTATTTGTTGAATGTCGTGTATATTCTCAACTAAATAATATTTAAGGGTCCATCAAGGATAAAATTCGTTTACATTCTTGATCCTTGATGTACTGCTAATGCTTAACGAACAGTTTGCCATAAGTCACGTGACATGCTCTCTGAACCCTGCGTGATGCTGTGTTTCAGGATATATAGATAATAACACTCATTTTGATAGTTGGATTTACCCGGATCGCATTTCTTTCTTTGTTATTAGTTTTAACATGCAGATACTATAATGGGAAATATGTCAAATTTGCGAAAATATCATTTATAGTTCATTTATTTATCTATTTTATTTTTTAGAGTATTACAGTCACTTTGCATATTCTATATATGTATGTATATTGTCTTTATCTTGAGAATAGAAGTGCATTAGGTAACTTATAAACACTCCCAAATATGTTTGCCATATAATAATAACCAGCAGTCAATATATTCACTAGCCAAATAGAATATCTGGCGATAATAATGTTAGTATATCACTTCAGCTTGGTCAAATTGTATTACTTAATATGTTATGGCCCGTCTATTCGCTATCATGAGTCTACTTATGCGAATAGTAAGAGAAATATACTTAGTAGCGTGTCTAGTCGAGTCAACGATATATTTTAAGTGTTCTGAGTATACCTTATACTTATAGGACACATGAGAACAAATGTTAATTCACGTGGACTGATGACCAATTGTATCTCAAAAAATACCTTTGACAGATGAATATGAATATACAATATTACGGAGAATATTAATTCGCTTAAAATTAATGCAAAAATGTTTGAAATTCTGAGCATTCCTTACATCTTGTTTACTTATAATTAACCTATGAATGAAAATAACATTGTTTGTAGTTAATATAATACATGATAGATGGTAGGGCTAGTACTAAATTGTGTGCATAGGTATTTATTAAATTTTAAATAAATATAGACGCTTTAATAAATTGAACTGTTTTTGTTTTTTCTGGCTTGCGCGATACTTTAACTAATGCATATGACAGTTGATATTTTAGATTGATTACTATATCGTTGTTGATTTGATTGTTATTTCGATTATTTTTAAGTATAGTGTAATAATAGTTATTTATACAGAAATTCGACATGCCAAAGTTTAGGCAACAGCTCGACGACGCCACGTATTTTTTTTATAATAACCAAAGGTATGAATAAAGATATCTTTGAGTAATTACTATGCCATTGTTGGTTTAATTGTTGCTTTAATCGCTATAAATATATTGTTTATTTATTCAGAAACTCGCCATGCCAAACTTTAGGCTAAATTGCTTGTTTTTTACGGCTTTCAGTTATAACTTGAATAAACTTTAAATACATCAAAAAATTTGTGATTTCACATAGATTTTTTTGGTATAATTAATATTTTTATAAATGATTTATTTTAAAAAATTATTATGTTCATTCTTTTTTTACGGCTTTCAGTTATAATCTGAATTTTTTTTAAATACATCAAATAATTTAAAATTTTACGCAGATTTTTTTGGTATAATTAATATTTTTCTAAATGCTTTTTAAGGTGTAATTTTTTTTGGGAGCCTAATATCTCCTGAAGTACAACTTTGATTGGATTTAAAATGCGAGCGCGAGAAATTGGGTACCTACACATTATGTGTGCCAAATTTAATTGAAATCGGCTTGGTACCTTCAAAGGATAGACGTGACAAAATTTGATCTTACGACTAGCGAGCGACCAACATGCTACCAAGTATATAACATATTTATATTTTCGGAATCAGGGCAATAAATCATGAACTTCTTGTTAAGGACATTTTTCAATCCGAGAATGTTAGACAAATCATGCAGACAAACACTTAAGCTCTTCGGTACTACGTACGGTGAGCTAAAACGAAATTAATAACAGTTCTGATGAGAACATTTTAAGAATTATTTATGTCGCAATGACACTGATCAAACGCTATGCATCAAGCACCACCTATAAAAAGTTAAATGTGCATATGTAGGTGTTGATATTGCCAAGATCACTTTATCCACTGTGATTAGCTTTCGATCAGTTCAACTTTTATTCGAAAATTGTTTCGGTTGATTTCGCTCTTAAAATCGAAATATTAGGTGAACTTATCAAAGCGTGTTCGAATGGGTTATTGTAAAATATGTCACTAATAAAGTTTGCTACGTTGTCGGGGGGAATCAAATTGTGCTCTGGCACATGGGCTTCAAAAGTAAGTTATCCGCAATACTCCAAATTGTTTGATAATTTGCAGGTAAACAAAATAAAATTTGTATTTAGAGAGATAGGCAGAAAAAGTAATGATGTCACAACGGGCGCGAAATACGATTGCGGTAGTTGCGTGTTGTTTTAGAGCAATGTCCCATGTTAATCTTGTGGCAAAATGCACTATTTTGAATTGCAAAATAAACTCATTAAAACACATTTAGTAGTATATTAACTAGTATCAGCTTAAATTTTAGTATTTTAAGTATCATTTACTATAAAAATAAACGGATCCCATCCGTGATTTACTGATTTATTACTATTTGAAAAACACCTCATAATTCGAAGTACATGTTTGGCGCCTTTTTTATATTTCCGATAATAATATTATCCGAAGTATGCGTTTAGAAACACATGTTTTGGAATAGATTAATATTTAATATGTGATTTAAATCGTTAAAATATCTATAGAAAGTTACAAAATAAATATAAAATTAATAAAACTATTTCATTATTTCGTTATCAATATGACTAAATAAACCTAAAATGATTTATTTTTGATATATTAATGTTTACTGATCGCACAATATCGTCATTCGCACCAGTGTTTTAGTCGGTGTTTCTTGTATTTTTGAGTTTGTTAATTTTCAGTTCATTTTTGTCTGCTAAATTAAAGTTATTTTACTTATTAAATTAAATTCAATTTGCTTATTACATTAAAATTGTTGATAAATTAAATTCATTTTGTTTGTTAAATTAAATTCGTTTTGTTTGTTCAATTACATTCATATTCTCTGTATAGATCTTGGATCGAATAATGTGTGTGAGCATGGCTGTGTATCTACATGTAAAATTTATAAATTTCTGGTCATAATAATTACTAATATAGTATAATGAATAAGAAAAGCTTCATGAATTAAAAACAAGTATTTTGTCAATATTTAAACAGAAAAACCGAATATACCAAAATAATTTCGGATTTGACATCAATTGCACAAAGTATATTGAGAGAGACGTGATATACGTAAATATTGTAGAATATATACTTAAGGTGAACCATCAGGCTTGTTTAGAAAACCATCGTGCCTTGCAAATGAAAATTTAAAAATACCATTCGATGTGTATTTGCATGAAAAATGCCTGGTAAAAATTTCATTTAATTTGAGCTTGTATTAATGGAGAAAAAAAATAAAAACTATGAAAAAGTACCTATTTTGGAAGTTTTAATTTTAAAAAAAGTTATTCGATGTGTATTTGCATTAAAAATGCATGATAAAAATTTCATTTATTTTAACTAGTATTATTGGAGATAAAAAATAAAATCCCCAAAATAGGCACTTTTTCATAGTTTTAATGTTTTTTCTCCATTAATACAAGATCAAAATAAATGAAATTATTACCAAGCGTTTTTTATGCAAATACAAATCGAATAGTATTTTTTTAGTTTTCATTTGCAAGGCACGATGTTTTAGCGAACTTGATGGTTCACCTTAAGTATTGAATTTATTCGAAAATTAATAAATGTCTGGTCATACTAATTACTAGTATAATGATATTTCCTTGAGTTAAAAAAAAAGTATTTTGTTATTCTTCTTATCTAAACTGATATACCTACTATGCATAAGAAAGTCCAGTGCGGAGCAATGTAGATGTTTTAATAACTCTTGAATAATTACTTAAGTATATGTATTGTCTATTTTCCATAAGAATGCAGCGTTCGTCTTATGATGCACTTTGTTGTTCTCATTTGTGAAGTATTTCATCATTTTTCTCAAACAAAGGATAATGCCTATGTTATATTAATAAGAGCGACAAGGTACATAATAAAACTAGCGCTGTAAACTTTGATTACATTCGAATAATAAATAAATATTCAAATTTAGTACGTCCATACGCGTATTGTTATTTCGACTGTTGCTATGATTATTATTTTGGTAGGGAATTTGACTTATTTGTTAATTCTTTATATATTTCCGCAATTCTTAAAATAGTCTAAACTTTTATAGTACCTATTTAACTATCGCAGCGTAGTTTTGTGATTTTATTTATCTAAGTTATTTTACATTACCTATTATGTTGTATTAGAGCCATCTGTGGTCAGAGATGTGAGGTTAAGAGCAGCAATTGAAAATGTCTGTAAGCAACGCTGACCTTAGAAAAGAATAACACAAAAGTTTTGTAAAAATAATTGCACGTAGGTATATGGTGTAATGAAAAGCGTGATTAATTGAAGCGCATGGCATCGTGAACAAGCGTGTCGTAACAGAGAGGTCCAGAGCAGAGCATTTGCTCTAGTCGTAGTGTAGGCATTCATTCTCTACCATTAACGGTTGCATGGTTCCCTCGATGGCTGTTAAAACCAAGTCACCGGTAGGATTTTACAATTTCCCCGCTGGCCAATATATGCAGGTTGTCCTTACTTTTAGTTACCTAAATCTACTCACAACCATTGCCATTTGCCTAAGTAATATTTTATTTTAGTTACTCTTATAATGTAAGATTATTACGTAGACTTTATTTATAAGTAATAGGCACTAGAAGCAGTAAGAAAAGATACATTAGAAAAATAAATCAGATATTTTGATATACTTTAAACCAATGGTTCCTAACTCTGTGCATGCCCGCACCAGTGACTGTAAATAAAGTCGTTGAAAGTAGAGAACCACATGATAAAAACTTAGAATATTAAGCTTGGAATAGAGTTTTAGATTAAAAAGTAACACTCAGTGGAAAAGATCAAAATTAAAATATGCATCATTGGTATGGCATCCACTAAATTTCAACCAAATCGGCATAATTGAAAAAGTACAAAACAAATTCCTAAAGCATTTATACCCATTTAAAAGAAAGTTTCCACTGATTAGCGTATATTAAGATTACAATATTTACGAAAACATTTTAATATCGAAAGCTAGAAACCAGACGCAAAAATGCGCTCCGCTATTTGGTTTTAAACTAAAAATCAATAATGTCGATCAGAGAAAACTCTTATTAGTACTACTCTTAAAAGTACCTAACATAAAAAAAACATTGGCCATGTATTGGCCCTAAACTTTCCTTTACGTAGTCAGTATATTTTGATTTGATAGTATATAAATTAAAATATAAAATGTTTAAATTTAAAAGAAAATATTTTCATTCATTATGTCCAGTAAAATTGTGGTAAAGTTAGAATATTGTCAGATTTCTAAAAAAAACATATGTATTTTAGATTTAAAATGTTCGATTCTATAGTAATATAAAGAAAATATAATTATTCATTACACATTATTATAAATTATTATGGCCGGACATTTATATTTATATATAATATTTTAAATTATTTACTAACCTTTGTAACGTCTTCTCACTAAACTAATTTGTAACACTAACAATAAATGTTAAATGCCAAAATATTTGAATATTTAAAACAATTGACATGCATAGTAGATGCGATTTATTATATATAATTTCCCATACCTACGTATCTATGGCAATATCAATAAGATAAGATCTTGTAACTGGTACTTTTTGAAGAAATGTTTCAAACAAAAGTTGTGCAGAGTACTAATATCTTTGAATGTAAATGTAACTATATTTATTGTAAGTACAGCCGCTTCGGAGATATTGCAGAAATTACAAAAAAATGACTCAAGTAAACATGCACTTCCGGTTTGAATATGCTTTTCAAAATAGGAGGTTTCCCTCCCAAGCATATACAAATCTTAAGTTTAAAGTTTCATAATTTTATCTTTAACGGTGTAGGCTGTAGAGCGCACAGCCACACACAGGTAAGAAACCCTCCAATAAATTGAATGTTTAAAGTCAGGTTCACACAGGAACATAGAAATATTCAAATAAATATATTTAATTTATAAACGTCTCTAACATATATACAAGAAAACCTGATAGTTGAATATGTACTTAGTACTAACAATTAACAAAAAAGTAAAATAAAACAGCGAAATCAACATAAAAATTTATGTAGAACTTGGCGATATAAATAAATATAGGTAGTAGTAGTAGTAAAGTCTACATAATAAACATCGGCCATGTATTGGCCCTAAACTTTCTTTTACGTAGTCAGTATATTTTGATTTGATAGTATATAAATTAATATATAAAATGTTTAAATTTCAAGAAAATATTTTCATTCAACAATATACTAGTAGTAGGTATATTAGAAATGATTACAATAAAGGTATTATTTAAAACAGTATATATCCCAAAACATACACAATCACAAGTGTACCAGTTACAAGATAATTGCTATTCTTTATCTTATTTATGTTTTAAATTTCTAATAAGCTCTCTATCTAACAAAATATACCAAATACGTACAAGAATGTCCAGTGCAATAGCTGCAACCATAACTTTATTGTATTGAATGGTAACTTATTCGGCTATTCTAAAACAAACGTCAGGTCAGGTTTCTAAAAAAAACACACACACAAATATATATATATATATATATATATATATATATATATATATATATATATATATATATATATATATATATACGAGTACACACCCATACCTTAATATAAATATATAATCATACAATAATATGAATTATAAAATTTAAGAGAAACTATGTTAACATACATCTAGTTTTTTAGCTCGCTGTACGTAGTACAGAAGAGCTTAAGTGTTTGTCTGCATAATTTGTTTTGTAACATTCTCTGATTGAAAAATTTCCTTAACAAAAAGTTCGTCATTTATCGCCCTGATACCAAAAATGTAAATATATCATATACTTGGTAACATGTTGGTCGTTTGCTAGTCGTAAGACCAACATTTTGTCACCTCTAGTCTTCTGAAGGTACTAGACCGATTCATAAAATATAACATAACAAACTCGTGGAAGAAACCATAATTAAAGCAATAATGATAGGTTCAAAACCAAACAATTATTGATCGTGGCATAATATACCGCTGTAACCTTGAAAATTGCAGCACTGTACCGAAAGTGCTATTCTGTGCTAGTTCAATTGCTCTGTAAATGATACAGTACTGTAAAACTTCACTGTAACCTTACAGCGATCAAAATACCGCCATAACATTTACATCTTTTTGTTATAATAGTATTCTGTCAGTTTTTTTAGGATTTTTAAATAGTATACATTATGAACGATCCAAATATACCATTAGTAATATATTTATTATTACATGAGGATCATGAAAGGTAATTAATTATTGTTTTATTGCAGCTATTATAAATATTTATTTTTAATATATTATAAAGCTCTTGCTTTTAGAAATCATATGAGTTTAGAACTAAGAATATTGAGCGAGACATTTAAATGTTCAGCAAAACATATTATAATTAAATGAAACAAGATGTACAAAAAACATATAATAATTAATAATCAGTCTTAAGTAATTTCCAAAAAAAATTCAAAAATTCTTTTCTCTTCAGAACATGTTATTTTAACACAAAGAGTAATTAAATTAATTAACGTGTGGTTCCGCTAAGAACAACATAGTCGTTTTTACATAAGGATTAAGTATTCTTAATATTGGTCCAGGCTTGTTTTAAAAGTTCTTTTTCTCGTTTTTTTGATTGCTACAAGTAAACATCGGCCATGTATTGGCCCTAAACTTTCTTTTACGTAGTCAGTATATATAGATTTGATAGTATATAAATAAAAATATAAAATGTTAAAATTTCAAGAAAATATTTTCATTTATTGTCCAATAAAAGTGTAAAGTTAGTTTATTGTCAGATTTCCAAAGAAAACATATGTATTTCAGATTTTAAATGTTGGATTTTATAGTAGTATAAAGAAAATATTATTATTCATTACATATTATTAAAAACTATTATGGCCGGGCAGTTTTTTAGTTTTCAAATTAACTTTAAACCAGAGAAAATATTTATATATAATATTTTAAATTATTTACTAACCTTTATAACGCTTTTTCACTAAACTAATTTGTAACACTAACAATAAATGTTAAATGTCAAAATATTGGAATATTTAAAACAATTGACATGCATAGTAGATGCGATTTATTATATATAATTTTCCATACCCATGTAACTATGGCAATATAAATAGGACAATAGCAATTTTCTCGTAATTGGTACACTTTTTGAAGAAATATTTCAAACAAAAGTTGTGCAGAATACTAATATCTTTCAATGTTATTCTAACTATTTTTACTGCAAGTATAGCCGTTTCAGAGATATTGCAGAAATTGCAAAAAAAGTCTTAAGTAAACATGCACTTCCGGTTTGAATATGGTTTTCAAAAATAGAAGGTTTTCGCCCCAGACATCTACAAATCTTAAGTTTAAAGTTTCATAATTTTATCTTCAACGGTGTAGGCTGTAGAGCGCATACACACAGACACGCACACACACACACAGACGTCATTCCGAAAATAGTCAGACTCGATTCAGGGAAGGTCAAAAGGTGTATTTCCGTAAAAATTTCGAGAAATTTTTTTTTCGTGATTACAATACTTACTTATTACTTCGTAAAAGAAAGTAAATATAAATAGGTACTTACTCTTGCGAAAGAATCTCCATATTTATATAAAACAATTTTTTAAGCTATTATAAAACTATTGCACAATTTGCACTGTCAAATTTGACTGATGAAAACATGAAGTTAGCGTCCCTATAACTATGCCATAGATAAACATTTCTCGCAATCGTAACTACTGTCGCGTGTACAGAGTGGCACTTACTGTAACTCTATAGCAAGGTGAGTTACAGTGCACTGCAAGCAAATTGGTTTACAGAGAGGTTTCAGTATTAGCTACGCCAAAGAATAACTAATGGCGAGCATGGGTCGTAAAAGTAATGATGTCACAACGGGCGCGAAATATGATTGCCGACCTCACGTGTTTTATCAGTGAAATGTTCCGTGTTAATCTTATGGCAAAATGCCCCTTTTTAAATGCAAAATAAATTTATTAAAAATTGACTAGTATCAAGTTAAAGTTTCGTATTTTAAATATCATTTACTATAAAAAATAAACGGAACCATAATTACTGATTTATTGAAATCATGAATATATTTAAAAATTTCACGCGCAAATCATTGTAGGATTCGCGTTTATTATTGGGAAATTATAATAATTATACTATAATTATAAAAGCGTCTAGATTTTATTATTCAGATAAATCTATCTTTTCTTATGTTACTTCAAAGTAGTAAATATAGTATAACCAGTATAAGAAAATCATAATACGACTTAAAATGTTCAAATAGTTTGAATTATTAATCTCGGTTGAACAATCTTGGATTTATTACGATTATATTCGAGATATTGTTACGGTAAATTATTTTATACTGGTAATAAAGTAAATATGGGATAGAATGACCCAGAACTCGTTACCCACAGTCTGTACGGATGTGCGTGATGCGCGATGTGTGATGTTATTTATGTATCTTTGTATATAATATAGAACTTTAATTTTCACCATGTATTTTATATATCCATCCAAACTCACCTATCATCATATGCAATCCAAATACGAAGATTTATTATTTTCATTAAAAATATATGATTAACAACTTAATTTTAAAGAATGATTTATGTAAGCCTGCAACACCATTTTATATATTATAGCGGCACTGCTGTTATGTTTTACTAACTAATCTAGTTGTCAGTGATCTTATTTTATTCTCTACTTTAGTACCGTAAACAACCAAGGTCCATCTAAAAATTATTATTATCTCAAATTTTTTTTAGATTATTATTTGTCATTTGATAATCGTTTTATGGAAATGGTTGATACTGCATTAGATTCTCATAGTGCTATAAAATAGGATCCATTATAAATACACATAACATGCATATATGGAATTTATGGAAGAAATATGCTCTTTAATGGCATGTAAATAGATGTATAAATAGAGCAAAGAGAAATCTTTAAGTACAATGCCTGACTGGACAGTAAATACACTAAGAGAAAACTTACCCTTTGTTCTTTATTTTCATTTGATCTAGGGCCGGTACGTCCACCTTTAGATAAGTTCCAGATATCAATCTGACAGTAATAAGCATTGAAACTTTACATATGAACAATTGAGCTATCTCCCAGATAGTGTATACGAAGATGGAAATACTCACCCATTTATTATAAACAATGTTTTTTTAATATTCAATATAGAAGACCTCATCCTTTTATTTATATCTGCATAGATTCGGAATTATGAATTTTGTAAAATGTAGTGTTCTAGAGTTGTGATCTAATGATTGCTTTTGGATTATTCAGATTTAAAATTGCTGTATATATTTTAGGGGTGTGGGAGGGATCTAGAAATGCTTAACCTCAAGTTGTCGACCAATATTTCATATGTGCGATCACCGCCATCTTGAAAAAGAGTAATTTTTTTTTTGCGATAATTCGGTTTCCCGTATTGCTAGATCAAAAACTAAAAAGCATTTTTGATGCCCTACAATTTCTACTTGATAATTTTTACGCACGATCGATTTATTTCGAGATATCAAAAAATTAAGGGGTTGAAAACGGTTTTGCTCATTTTTTCATTTCACGTGAATTTTATCGGAGAAATAGTTATCATAAAACTTGTAGAACATGAAAATATCTACAGTTTGATATAATAAAAATTATAATTTGAACAAAATTATGACTTTTACAGCGCCGCAAAGACGTCAAGTCGGCGCATTATACTTCTGCTGTCTACCACCGTATTTCACTGTAAAATGTATGTACTAGTACTACATGTATTAATTGCTTCACAAACTTTTCTATGAAATTTCTTATTACAGATATTTGGCAAACTACATTGAATTTATGAATTTTATTATGATGAATATTAATTAGTAATTGTATAGTTCATCGACTTTTACCAATATTAGTAATAAAATGGGGAAGAACAATAATTTATATGTTTTTATTTTTGAAAAGATTATTTATACCGAAATTGCATGTTTACTCGAGTAATTTTTGCGGTGTCTGCAATAATTCCGAAACAGATACACTTACAATAAAAGTAGTTACAATTAAAATGAATGGTATTAATATTTTGCACATTTTTTGTTTGAAAAGTTTCTTCAAAAAGTGTACGGGTTACAAGAAGATTGCCATTGAAATTCTTAAACTTCTTATTTATGTAACCATAATTACATAGGTATGGAACATTATATTTATTAATTCATATCAACTATGCCAGTAATTTGTTTAATAGTAGAACAAAATAGTGTCACAAATAGATTTAGTGAAAAAATGTATCAACTATTGTTAGTAAAATATTAGTAATAATTTATATTAATATTTGTTTATATTTTTAACTTATTTGAAAACTAAGAAAACATCCGGTCACAATAATAGCATAATGAAGAATCGTATGTTTTTGAAGTTTTAAAACTTTGTGTTTCAATATCCTTCTTATTTAAACGAAATATACCTACTACGTATAAGCAAATCTAGTGCAAGACACTGTAGATGTTTTAAACGGACATTCTGTACTACCAGTTTATTGTACAGTTGTGCTATTTCTTCCCAATAAACATAGTGCAGTAGTTGAAACACCACATTTTCAAACACTGTGTTTATTGGCTGAGATATGTATATTCTTTTTGAAAGGATACAAAAGCAACTCTGCCTATCTATTTAGTGCAGATTACTACAGGGCCAGAGAGATAATAGACATGCTTACATTTTTAGCACATCCAACAATCACTGTAAAGAAGGGTTAAATAAATGTTAACCTCTGTGCTCGATCTAAAGTTGTTCGTGTTTATGGGTTATATAATAATTGGTATAATTTATTTTTATATAAAGTAGTAACTATACTTGCTTTTCCAACTCAAATTAAATATTAAATAACACCCATATATCTTGGAGATATTCGTGATTCCAAGCATTTATATTAAAATTATTTCATGCAATATTTACTTGGCGGAAACGCAGTTTATATATATGTAACTATGGTATCGTTCTTGAAGGAACTAGCAACGATGCCATAGTAGCATCGCTATTAGCTAAGGGTTGTTGTTTGCTGTTGGTAATTCAATGTAAATATCACCATAAATTAATGTATAGATAACCTTATACTTAATCTTATGTTGAAAATAGATTTAAGTCAACTCATCGTTGACAAATAAAAAGAATACACCTGAAACATTTTTACAGAATTCTAAAATACTCTTTAACTTTTTAAACTTGTATATGAAAAGCTTTACTACTATGGATCATGATGTTATAATCCTTCTGAGGTTCTCAACTGAAGTTTAGAGCACTGCTGCTACAAACTTGAGATATTTCACTTTTAGTTGACGTTCTGATCGTATTTATTATTAAGACATTGACAACTACGAAATTGACATTTAAGTCTCAGACTTAAATTGGTGACATTACATTTAAACATTTTAAAAACATATTCAGGGAATAACAAAAAAAGTGCACATTTTATTGCTTATTAAAGTATCAGTTTATGTAGTGAAAGCACTACGTGGTTATGGTATCTGTATAATAAATTTGATTAATTTCAGAAATAGTAATAAAGAGAATGACGTCACAACTGTTACCAAGAATCCGAAACCTTATCGTGTCTAAGGGTTTCTCGTATCTCGTTTCATGAAAGTTTGCTAATTTCACGTCGAAGTTAAAATGATTAAAACCTAATCGAAATATATAACGTAATAACGACCATTTTAAACAAATGTATCTCATGCGAAACTGTTTATTTATTAGCGGATTAACAAGTATTTTAAAATGTATCTTTTGGTTAATAGATCATGATGAGTTTTATTGAAAACCATGAAAGTTATATCAGCAAAGTAACGACCTTCAGAACGAGTTCTTCCTGGCACAAAAGGAAAAGCTCATATATGAAAATCTAATTATGTACTCATAAAGAGAAATAAGCGATTTTAACCCTTATTAGTCGTCTCTTCTACTCTGAAGACGCCCAATCGATTTTAATCCAATTTGGTGTATGCAGTTCTCTAATCTTACAAGATTTGTACTTGCCATAAGTTTAACTATCACAAAAAAATGTTTATAATATTTGTTATCAAATCTAGGAATTCGATATAATTTATACGCTATGCTATGCATAATTAACAACATATGCAGGTTGCAGCCTAAGATAGTCATAACAGATAAGCTTATAGTATTCGTGATTTGAATGATTTCTACATTTTTGGTCGGAGACGGGATTCGTACTCGGACTACATATGTAGTAATGTCGATGTCTCCACTCATTAACAATTGAATAAAATAAATTAAATTTCACAGCCATTGTCATATATGAATAGAAATTTAATAAGAATTTTATAAATGTTAGTGCCAATTTGCTTTTTAAATACAAGAAGCTTGTTCAGCAATTGAATAAGAAACATCCTTCATATAGAATACAATTATAATCGGTCACGTCAGTGTCGGGTAAAAGACTAATAAAATAATTGTACATGAGTGATGTTAATGATATAAACGTGAAGGGTCTTAATATAATAATTATATTAATATGATTGAGAACGAATAATAGAAAGAAAAGGTATTTATATGCGATAAAAGTTCATATTGTTAGATAATAATAATATATAACACCTATCAAAATATTATTTGTTATCGCATGCATCTTTTGCCCGGCGCGGCGGTTTGACAGGCCCCTTTTGTTGGAGGTATCTTTTGCTTGAGCTTGCAGATTAAGAAAGAGGCAAAATAATACTCTTATATTGGATAGTTTTACGAGAAGTACGTATGAAACAGGAAAATCTGGAAATTGTATTTCTATCTTGCCGTATGTAGTACCGAAGAGTTAAAGCATTCTGGTGTTTGTCTGTCAGTTCTCCGATATAAAAAAGTATTTAACAAATATTTCATCTTTCATCGTCTTGAATCCAAAAGAAAGTAAATATGTAATATGAAATATATGAATTATAAATAATGGTGGAAATTAGTCGTCGCTCGCTCGTAAGACCTAATTTGTCACTCCTTCTCTAAAGATACTGAACAAGTTGACATAAATTTAATATACATAATCTGTGGGTACACAATTCGTGTCTTTCGCATATTAAATCCACTAGCTCTTTTATTTCTGGAGTTATTGAGACCAAAAAAGAGTAACGACCTTAAATATTGACTTAATATTTTTTTTTTGAAAATACCAAAACAATCTACAAGAAATCCCAATTTTATTTATTGGCATTTTTTTCCTAAGTGAAAGCCCAAAACAATACTTAATAATTGACTAAACATTCATCTAATTTTACCAACAACATCTACTTTTGCATTGCTGAACTAAGCCAAATTAAATGAATAACATTCTTTCTAATCGACAGCTGTGAAAACTGTCACTGATATTGATGGTTGTAGTACATATATGGTTGATTTATATAGAAATTCGCCCATCAACACAGTTGTAGAAAACCTATTTGCAGCCAATTTAACGTTGTGGCAGTAAAACTCAATTTACAACATTTTTGTGCTGTTGTTTTATATTTTTCCTTTGTAAATCCGTCTTATAAATGTCTTTTTATTAGGGTTTCGCTTTAGTGCCTTCTATCTGATAGTCGAATGATTTACGACATTTATTGGTAATTATTATGACCAGACATTAGTTAATGCTCAAATAAATTAAATACATACAAACATACATAATTTCATGTCTATTCTCACCAAATGGAGTGGCAGAAATCCCTTTACATCCAATACCACCTTGACAATCTTTCGCCATTCAACTCTATCATTACAGACTTCTTTTGCTTCATTAAATTATTCATACATGCTCTTTTATTCCGCTTGCTCACACCTGTTCTTTCGCGCAACTAATTCTGAATCATATTTATCCACTTCTTCCGAAGACGACTCTGCATTCTCACAACATTCATCTCGCCCACGTTAACCTTTTTTGTCAATCTTTCATTCGACATTCTTTCAACATGACCATATTCTGCGTACGACATTTTTTACAATATCGCACTGTTCACACACCCACGTATTTCTGTTTCTCTTTCATAGACTAAAATTACCTCTTAAAAATGTCATTTCTACAGCAGTGACGCGCTTTTTCTGCTTGGTTCACCAAATCCAACATTCACTTCCAAACTTCAACGATGGCACAAGTACACCATTGTACAGGCCTAACCTTGCTTTCTCAGCAATGTTAAAATTTCTTGAAAACATTCCTAAAGCTCCAAAAAGCTTACAGCCAACAGACACTCTTCTCTCAATCTCGCAATCATACTTTCCATCGCTAGAGAATAAACAAACTGTTTCACTTGCTCTAGTCGATGTCCATCTACCACATATTACACACTCTCCTGTATTCATTCTTTTCGAACACCATAACTATAGATTTACCTTCATTCAGTTCAAAATTCATATCCTTTCCTTTTTCACTTATATTCTGTAACATTCTACTCAGTTGCTCTTCTGATTCAATAAAAACCACGAGATCATCTGCATAAGCTAAAGCAGGACTATATTCTTCAATACCAAAATATCTTAAATATATCACTAACCTTTTAAACACTTATCCTCGTTTTACTGTCCAACAATTAATGTCAAGCGTCAAATTTAAAATTATTTTAGTCTATTTTATTTTTCTGTTAAAATAATGACTACCAATTGGGGTAAAGTGAATATTAGGAGGGCCACTGGCAGTTGCTAACAAAATACATAGAAAGTATACCCTACGAAGTGATTTGCTTTTTAAGCCATGGCAAAGTTTAGGTTTGGGTGGGGGGCAGAACGAGAAAACCCTTTCGAAGAACTATCCGGAACTATCCTTCAGCAGTTATGCTTTTTATTTTTGACAAACGTCCAGTGACCCTTCTAAGACTCACTTTTACCCATAATTGATATGATTTAATTAAAATAAATGTCCAAACTCCAGATTTCCGTTAAAAGTTCGATATCACGATACTACTTCATACATCGATAAAATTGTAAACATCGGTCATGTATTGGCCCTAAACTTTCTTTTACGTAGTCAGTATATTAGACTTAATAGTATATAAATAAAAATATAAAATGTTTAAATTTCAAGAAAATATTTTCATTCCCTGTCCAATAAAAGTATAAAGTTTATATAGTTTATTGGTCAGATTTCCAAAGAAAACATACGTATGTATTTTAGATTTTAAATGTTGGATTTTATGGGTAAAGTGAGTATTAGGAGGGCCACTGACAGTTGCTAACGAAATACACTGAAAGTATACCCTACGATGTGATTTGCCCCTTAAGCCATGGCAAGGATTAGGTTTTTTGGCCGGGGGGGGGGGGAGGACAGATCAAGAAAACCCTTTCGATGAACTATCTGGAACTATCCTTCAGCGGTTATGCTTATTTTTTTGACATACGTCAGTGGCCCTCCTAAGACTCACTTTTACCGATTTTATAGTAATATAAAGAAAATATAATTATTCATTACATATTATTAAAAGTTATTATGGCCGGGCATTTTTTAATTATCAAATTAACTTTAAACCAGAGAAAATATTTATATATAATATTTTAAATTATTTACTAACCTTTGTAATGGTTTTCACTAAACTTATTTGTGACACTGACAATAAATGTTAAATGTCAAAATATTTGAATATTTAAAACAGTTAACATGCATAGTAGATACGATTTATTATATATAATTTTCCATACCTATGTAACTATGGCAATATAAATATGATAATAGCAATTTTCTCGTAACTGGTACACTTTTTGAAGAAATGTTTCAAACAAAAGTTGTTCATATCATTAATATCTTTCAATTTTATTCTAACTACTTTTACTGTAAGTGCAGCCGTTCCAGAGAAATGCAAAAAGTGACTCAAGTAAACATGCACTTCCGGTTTGAATATGCTTTTCAAAATAGGAGGTTTTACTCTCAGGCATATACAAATCTTAAGTTTAAAGTGTCATAATTTTATCTTCAACGGTGTAGGCTGTAGAGCGCATACAGACACACACACAGCCACACACACACCCACACACACACACACACAGACGTCATTCCCAAAATAGTCAGACTCGATTCAGGGAAGGTCAAAAGGTGTATTTCCGTTAAAATTTAGAGAAATTTTTCTTTCGTGATTACAATACTTACTTATTACTTCGTTAAAAGAAAGTAAAAATGAGATTATCTGCGTAAAAAACTTAATTTTTAAAATATTTTCATAGCAACATGTTTATTGTTTCAATAACACGTTCACACAAACATCGCAAGTGTTATGTATTGCACAAATGTCAATTGTAAAAGTCATAGAAAATCTGCTGGTAAAACACCATTCCACAGCCCCACGTTCACAAAATATATTAATTTTTCAGAAGCACGAACGAACGCGCAACGTTTACGATAATGACTCTGAAATCGATATAAAACCAATAATTCGGTTGTTATTTATAAAAATGAACGAATATTTCGAGGATATCAATTCGGAATCGGATAGTGAAGAAGAACTTGATAACTTGGGTTCGTATACACATTTTTGTTACGATATACTTAGTTTAACTATGAATACTAATGAGCTAAGGCAGTGGTTCTCAAAAGAATAGTTGCTTAATTTAAAAGAAATACTCATGGTTGCTTTATGCCAAATTAAATGTTGGCCTATACATACACAATTTAATCTCTAATGCCCGATTTTACCAACATTGAAGTTATTAGTTAATAGCAATTTGTTGAATAAAAATTACGAGTCCAATAACTTATTTGACGTTTTACCAACTAAAATAGTACAACAAATTACTATTCATTGTTTATTAGTCTATTTGATAGTTTTTGTTACATGTTGGTATTATCGTATATGTTTACGGCAGTAAAAAACCTGGTTATGTAGTTTTGAATTATAAAAATTGTAAACATGGCTTATAATGATTAGTGAGCAAAACGTGTAAAAATTTTACAGAAAGAAATTTCCTTGTAACTGGTATACTCTTTCAAGAAAATTTTGAACAAAGGTTGTGCAAAATAA
Organism: Nebria ingens riversi; assembly: GCA_018344505.1. Lineage (NCBI taxonomy): Eukaryota > Metazoa > Arthropoda > Insecta > Coleoptera > Carabidae > Nebria > Nebria ingens. The sequence goes on along the minus strand of JADQWA010000119.1, from coordinate 165,353 downwards.
TAATGTCTTTAATTTTTACTGCAAGTGCAGAGTATGCATCTGTACGTTTCAGATATTGCATTGTTGGCAGGTAGTAAAGTGTTTCATTGCTACCCGGTAACAACTGCTGTCAGCTGCTTATGTGTTGTATAGCAACTGGTTCTAAGGCAGAAACTGTTCGAACGCACATATTTATGTTTTCTCCAAAAAAATAGTTTCAAAAAGAAATATCTGTAGAAATAAAACCGTCGCTGAAGAGGTTTAACCTACTTTAAAATTAAGATATTATTTTAGGCATAATATCGTACATAATATTCAAATTATAAAAAAACCGTTGTTTTTGATTGAATCCGTAAATAGTCAAAATAATGTAAGAGCCAGTAACCAAGTTGGTTACCAAGTATCGCGACTTACATTTGCTAAACATATTGGCCCGTAGCACCGACAAGCTACTAAGCGCGTGTATTAGCGAAAAATATTTGGTCTACTAAAAAGGCGTAGCACAAACACATGCTAAGGGCTACTTAGCATAGTTACACATAGTTACGGTGGCGATTTAAGACACTCTTCAAAACAAGCTAGAATCGTGTTTAGCGATGTATTAACCTTCAAAAATGGTTTACTAAACTTGTTATTAATTATATATTAAATGCTCTTATCACTTAAAATAAAAACTGTTAAATGAATATGCATATTAAATAATAAATTAATTTAATTGTTCTATTTCTAATTTATGTTTTCTTCTTTTAATTCCGTAATTTCTAGCTCTAATTTCATTTTTTTATTTTCTAATTTAGCCGTATCATATTTTATTTCTTTAGTTTCTCCATCCACCTTCATTTGCCTCATGACCGATACATGCGTTTCAGGCAATTCGCTAGAAAAGATCAAAATATTAGTTGTAAAACGGTAAAAACTTTACATGGCCATTTACAAGTCACAAACGACCCTAAGGAATAACATTGATTATCTTCGCCACACTACACATCATTCGTTGATTGGTTTACAGGTTTTTCCAAATATGCAAAATTCTAAATATAAACATTAGTAGTGTTTTGCACTGGACTTTCTTATTCATAGTAGGTATATTTTGTTTAGATAGGAAGAATATTAAAATACAATTTTTTAAACATTCAACAAAATATAATTATTTATTACGTTATATTGAAAATTGTTTTGCCGGACGTTTTTTAGTTTTCAAATGAACTTAAAACCTAATAAAATATTTATATATAATATTTTTAATATTTTACTAACCTTTGAAACGCTTTTTCACTAGATCTATTTGTGACAATAGATGTTAAATGTCAAACGCCAAATTATTTAACAAGTTTGTTTTCTTGTTAAACAGTTGACAGGCATAGTTGACACAATTGATTAAATATTCAATATTCTCAGCCTTTACTATATGAAACGACATAGTTAATAAAATAAAATAAATAAACTTTGTTTCATGAAAAATAACAAAGTTTATTTATTACTTTCGGGTAAAGTGAGTATTAGGAGGTCCACTGACAGTTGCTAACCAGTTGCTAACGAAATACACTGAAAGTATACCCTACGATGTGATTTGCCCCTTAAGCCAGGGCAAGGATTAGGTTTTTGGCCGCGGTTGGGGGGGAGGGGAGGACAGATCAAGAAAACCCTTTGATGAACTATCTGGAACTATCCTTCAGCGGTTATGCTTTTTTTTTTGACATACGTCAGTGGCCCTCCTAAGACTCACTTTTACCTTACTTTCTTTTACGAAGTAATAAATAAGTATTGTAATCACGAAAAAAAAATTCTCGAAATTTTAACGGAAATACATCTTTTGACCTTCCTGAATCGAGTCTGACTATTTTTGGAATGACGTCTGTGTGTGTGGCAGTGAGCGCTCTACAGTCTACACTGTTGAAGATAAAATTATGAAACTTTAAACTTAAGATTTGTATATGCCTGGGAAAAAACCTCCTATTTTTTGAAAAAACATATACAAACCGGAAGTACATGTTTACTTAAAACACTTTTTGCATATCTTCGAAACGGCTGCACTTACAGTAAAATAGTTATAATTAAAGTTAAAGATATTAATGATTTGAACAAAAAGTGTACCAGTTACGAGAAAATTGCTATTATCCTATTTATATTGCCATAGTTACATAGGTATGGAAAATTATATATAATAAATCGTATCTACTATGCATGTCAACTGTTTTAAATATTCAAATATTTTGACATTTAACATTTATTGTCAGTGTCACAAATAAGTATAGTGAAAAAGCGTTACAAAGGTTAGTAAATAATTTAAAATATTATATATAAATATTTGGTATAAGTGAGTCTTAGGAGGGCCACTGACGTATGTCAAAAAAAAAGAATAACCGCTGAAGGATAATTCCAGATAGTTCATCGAAAGGGTTTTCTTGATCTGTCCACCCGCCCCCCTTCCCCACCTGCGGCCAAAAACCTAATCCTTGCCCTGGCTTAAGAGGCAAATCACATCGTAGGGTATACTTTCAGTGTATTTCGTTAGCAACTGATTAGCAGTGGCCCTCCTAATACTCACTTTACCCAAATATTTTGTCTGGTTTAAAGGTAATGTCTAAAATACATATGTTTTCTTTGGAAATCTTACAATAAACTAACTTTACAATTTTATTGGACAATGAATGAACATATTTTCTTGCAACTTAAACATTTTATATTTTTATTTATATACTATCAAATCTAAATATACTGACTACGTAAAAGAAAGTTTAGGGCCAATACATGGCCGATGTTTTTATTTTATTAACGGTTTATTAAATATAATATCCCATATCTACATAACTATGGTAATATGAATAAGAAATTTAAGAATTGCAATAGCAATAATCATATAACTGGTAAATATTTTTAACACATTTTTCAAACTTCTGTAAGATATTAATAACTTTCATTTGAATTGTGATTACTGTACTATAAGTGCAACTGTTTTGGAGACTGAAAACTACTTCAGGTTTGAAATTTTTTTCATAAATAAAAACACGCACACATTCTCTCCCCCCTCCCCTTCACGCACACGCAGGCGTCATTCTGAAAAAAAAATCAGACTTGATTCCGGGAAGGACAAAAGATGTATTTCTGTTAATTCGATTACAATACTTACTTATTACTTCGTATAAGAAAGTAAAAAGAATAAATATTATAAATGTACGCTAATTCCTACTTTACTAAGCATCCTTTATTGAATGGTATGATAAAATTCTGTAAAAAAATATACATACACAGTTTAAAATATCTTAGCAATTTTGTTTTTAATCAGGTTTAAGGTATCTGCTCTTTGTTTAAAATGTAATAAACATAGTAGCTATAAATCGGCTTTGATGCTATGATTGCTTACGATTTAAGTAGTTTCTTTTTGATTAGAACGTTTATTTCATATCTAAATTAGTTTTTTTTAAATTAAATACCAGCTAAGAGTTGGCTAGGTAGAAATACCAATTTTCAGATATTATGAAAATGTACAGTGTTAGAAAAAGACAAAGGAGCTTAAAAATAACTTGTCAGAACGTTTTATAATTAAATTGACACAATTAAACAATTAACTTGTATAAAATTAAATTTCTGACGGACATCTTGTTAAATTTGAATAAAGGTGACAGGTAATTAGAATTTCCTGTACAATAGAGGAAAATACACGCGTCTATACAGTAATTAAAAATTTAGTAATGAATGCATTATTATGTTATATTCTATTTAAAAGAAATATATGAAAGACTTAATTAACTTACAGAATTTATTAACTTATTGCTAGTCAATCTTAAAACTCAGATTTGTATATGTCTCCTTAAAAATTAAAATAAATTAAAATCTTTAATTATTGTGGACGGTTTTCTTGAGGTAATTTGCATACTTTCTATTTTGAGAATAACCCAGGAAATATATGGTTAACGAAGATTATGAGTTCATTATTACAAAAAAAAAACAATATAAAAGTATAAATAAATACTGGGTTTTCAAAATGAATGTATGTTGATGAAAATTGTTTCGAAACGTCACCAGATTTATAGGTGTCTTGATTATTTGTTGTTACGTACATCAATGCATATTTTAGGAACTAAGTATTCATGAATGTGGTTAAGCAGTAAATTACTAGGTATTCGGTTCTTAATATATTTTTTAAATTATGGTGCTATTTTAAACAATTTTTCATATTTAAATTTACTAACCCACCAGATGATTTGCACGAAGAAACCGTTTTTATTCTATTTTTGATTATTGTACGTACTGTTCGAAACTTATGGATTTAAAAGACGAATAGTAAATGAGTGATATTTATAATAAATAAGTGACCAAAATATTGTGATATAAGCATATGATAATTTCAATATAGTAAAAGTTTAACTCATATCAAAACATCAATTGTTTGAGAGTTGCTGGAATTGGGCTGGTGCGTCCCTGTACGATGGTTGTGCAATGAAATGCATATCGCTGTACTAATAAAAGCAGTTGTAGCTATTTTTATTATATCTATCCGAATTTGCATATTTAAATTAATTAATTTAGCGATTATGCTAAAAAATAACAAAAACATCGTATGTGATTTGGCAGTAGTCGAATATTTTAAATAAATAACAAAATATACAATTCCACGAAATGTTTTATATAATTATTATTTATATTCAAATATTGTACGAGTTTCATTATATAAATTACATTTGCATTTTAATAATATATATTTTATTTGGAATATTAATTAACTGTTAACATTTTATATCACATTTTACTGTATATTACCTTGTTTAATCTATTTAATTATATATGAAAATATTGGCACTATTCTCGCTATTGACTATCTTTGCTTCATTCATATAGTGATCATAAATAAATTGAAATAATGAAGCATGAGTTTGTTGAAGAATATGAATTGTACGACTAATTTTGTTTTGTGCAAATACAAGTGCTTTTATCGAAAATTTCGAAACACTGTAAGATATCTAGATTTCATTTCGAATAAAAATGATCTTGGAATGATCACATAGACAATATCCATACGTAATAAACTGTCAAATAACATAAATGTTACTCGGCAATTATCTTATAACACCTCAATAAACATTGCTTTAATTGCATATCACTCAATGTTTCTGTCAGCAATAACATATGTGGGATCTTGTATTGGGGTCTTGTTATTTGTTACACGAATGGAATTTTGCTATCGCAAAGCATAACTCTATGTTCAACTGTACTTACCATTTTAAAGGAAAATTATTCTGAATATTGTAAACCATTGTACAAGAAATGTAATGTAGGTTTCATCGGTATAATATATCCTAAAGGGAGCATAGATGAGTACACATTAATGTAAACGATCTATATAATACTAAATATAAAATATCTACAGTGCCTGGTTTTTCTTTTACATAAATATATCAGTTTAGGTAAGAAAGACTGTAAAAAATATATATTTTAAAAATTCAAGGAAATATAAATATTTATTTATGTAAATAATTATCATGACTAGAACTTTGTTAGTTTTCGAACAAGTTAAATAAATAAAATAGTAACTCATCTTCTCTCTTAATCTATTTTGCACAATCGAAGTCAAATGCCATCCCAAACTAATTTAATCTATTTTGTTTTCTTGTTAAAATTGTGACAGGCATAGATGCTATGATTTATAAAATAAAATTTTCCATATTTACGTATCTATGGTAACATAAATAGGAAAGTAAAGAATTTCAGTAGCATGCATACATACATACACACATACACACACACACACACACATACACACATACATACATTACACACACACACACACACACACACACACACACACATACATACATACATACATACATACATACATACATACATACATACACATACACATACATACATACATACATACATACATACATACATACATACATACATACATACATACATACATACATACATACATACATACATACATACATACATACATACATACATACATACATACATACATACATACATACATACATACATACATACATACATACATACATACATACATACATACATACATACATACATACATACATACATACATACATACATACATACATACATACATACATACATACATACATACATACATACATACATACATACATACATACATACATACATACATACATACATACATACATACATACATACATACATACATACATACACATACATACATACATACATACATACATACATACATACATACATACATACATACATACATACATACATACATACATACATACATACATACATACATACATACATACATACATACATACATACATACATACATACATACATACATACATACATACATACATACATACATACATACATACATACATACATACATACATACATACATACATACATACATACATACATACATACATACATACATACATACATACATACATACATACATACATACATACATACATACATACATACATACATACATACATACATACATACATACATACATACATACATACATACATACATACATACATACATACATACATACATACATACATACATACATACATACATACATACATACATACATACATACATACATACATACATACATACATACATACATACATACATACATACATACATACATACATACATACACATTACATACATACATACATACATACATACATACATACATACATACATACATACATACATACATACATACATACATACATACATACATACATACATACATACATACATACATACATACATACATACATACATACATACATACATACATACATACATTCGTACGTACATACATACATACATCTATACATACATACATACATACATACATACATACATACATACATACATACATACATACATACATACATACATACATACATACATACATACATACATACATACATACATACATACATACATACATACATACATACATACATACATACATACATACATACATACATACATACATACATACAAACGTCATGTCTATTCCCATCATATGGTGTGGCAGAATACCTTTTACATTCATTCACATCTTGACAATCTTCCCCCATTCAATTCTATTCTTTCACTTCATTCGGTTTTATTAGATTCATCATACATCTTCTTCTATTGTTATAACTGATACACTTTTGCAAAAAAGTTGTGCATAATATTAACACCTTTCATTTTGAATAGCATTATTTTTGCTGTAAGTTCAGCCGTTTCGAAACAACATAAAATCCTTAGAGTAAACATACACTTCTGGTTTGAATATTCTTTTCGAAAATAGAATGCTTTCTTGCAATTCATAGCCAAATCTTAAGTTTAATTTTTTTTTATTATAGCTATGGCAGTTTTGACTGTAAAGCGTTCTCTCTGTCTCTCACACACACACACGAACACACACACGTGCGCGCGCGTACGCACGGGGGGTTATGCGTCATATAGATATGTATGTGTAAGTCATTTAATTTGACCTAAGTATAAGCATAAGTATTTTGATAGTGGTAATCATTTTAAATATCAGGATATTTAAAACGTATAAACATAAAATTTTAAAATTAGTATTCTTTTACTACAAAAGGTATCTACCTTCTAGAGGGGTGTGCATAGCACATACTACAGCAGTCGGATTTCGGAACTTCTGTCAGTTGTATTATGGAATAAAATGATTTAAACATTTTTATATTTCATATACCGGGAATTCAATATAGTTTTTACATTCTGCTACGTAATTATAATTAAATATTATAATTATGAAAAAATCGATCTGTACATTTTAACGGAAATACGTCTTTACACTGTTCCTGAATTGGGTCTTTTTGGAATAAAATTTGTGAGTAAGCACTCTATAGACAAAACTACTGAACTTATAATTATTAAACATTAAACTTTGAAATCAAAACGCAATAAGGACAGTAGTTGTGAAAAAATACCCAATTGCATTGTAAAATATAAATAAAATAAAAAATAATGCCATTCCAATTTATACAAAAAGATCCGGTTAAACTGAGTCTTTCGATGGCAATCTGACAGCTGCAACGAAATACATAGAAAAGCATACTCTACGAAGGGATTTGCCCCTTAAGCCAGGGCAAAGTTTAGGTTGGGGGTGAGGGGAGTAGATCAAGAAAACACATTTGATGAATTATCTGGAAATATCCATCAGCGATTATGTTTTTTTTACTAAACGTCAGATTGCCATCGAAAGACTCAGTTTTACCAAAGATCCTATTATAAAAGACAATTGCATTATCTGCAGTCTGTAATTAGCTCATACATTTTAAGTGACATCTACTTTTTGTAAAATCCGATTGAGTATAACTGTCAACAGTCAACAGTCAACCGTCTCATAAAAGATCTTACAACTTTATCCGGTAGACTTCGACCAATTGGGATTTTTACCAGAATTAATTATGTAGGCGAAGAAAGTGACATATATAATAAACACATCTGCAGTGTCTTGCACTGAACTTACATATACGTAGTAGGTATATTTTGTTGGTGTGACAGAAAGGATAACAAAATACAATTGAAAAACTCAAGAAAATATAATTATTCATTATGGTAGATTAGCAATATTATAGACAGACTTTTTTTAGTTTTCAAATAAATTAAATACCAAGCGAATTTTTTTTAAATAAAACTAACATTTGAAACCAATTTTCACTAATTATATTTGTGACAATAAATGTTAAATGTCAAATCACAAATTATTTGAGTTTATTTTGTTTTCCTGTTAAACAGTTGACAGACATAGTTGTTACGATATATTAAATATAATTTCTAATTTCTCATAACTACGTAACTATGGAGACATGAATAAGAAAGTTTCAATAGCGATTTGCTTGTAACTAGTACAGTTTTTGAAGAATTTATTCAAACAAAAGTTGTGCAAAAAAAAATTCATTTTAAATAAACTAAAATATTCAGACTCGATTCAAAGAAGGTCAAAAAGTGTATTTCCGTTAAAATCTCGAGAACGATTTTTTTCATGATAACAATACTTACTTATTACTTCGTATAAGACATTAAAAAGTTAATATTTTAATATCAAAGAAATTTTGGAATCTCTAAAGATATATTCAATTATATTTTGTAATTAGGGAATCCTTTCTGTCTATATGTATTCTGCATCTTTATCATGTATATATTGCGATATAAATATCATATTTATGTCAGAGTACGTTAACAATTGAAAATTGTCAACATAGCCGTCATTTTGTATATTATACTCGTATGCTATAAAGAAACTAGCGATATGAACTGCTTTTTTGTTAGAGTTGAAATAACCGGAGTTGTAGTTATCCGAGTAACTTCAACTTAGAGTTCCTTGCTAAAGTAACAGGAACGCTCAAAGTATTCGTTAGTTTATTTTAGTTAAAATTTCCGTAAACACTGTTATTTGTAGCAATATTTTCACTCATGCACAATGCCATATTATAAAAGAAAGAATAACAAACAGTAAATTTAGCAGTTAAAAACAATATATGATACTTCAAAGTGGTTTTCAAACAGGGTTACTTTTAACTCTGTTAAAATGCTGAAGCTTGAGGAAGCAGGTGAAATATACTTTTTAGTTACTTGAGCAATTTTCATCTGATTTACAGGAATGCACTAGATCATATGAAGTTACTTCGAAGTTATTCTTGAGTAACTTTAGTGGCTAAATGGCGATAGATGGCTTCTATTATTTTAAACATTTTATCTAAATGAAATTCATTATTAGTAACAATACCAATATGATAAATTTACGATCGTACAAAATGGAAAACTAGAAAATTTTATATGTAGTGGCAAGCCATAATCATGATAAAACAAGAAACCAAAACATCCAGCTTTAAGAGCAACCTTATTTTATCACAAATTTTACTGTAATTTATACGTAACCTAATTTAAATTTCACACATGTAGAAAGTAAATAATACTTTTCATGGAAACACTATTTTTCCGTTTTATATTTTTCTTGTAGAAAACATTTATTCATGTATACGAATATAACAAAATTTAATTAATAAACAAATGGTTCACGTAAAAATAAGACAATGTTTGGAATAATAAATTTGGTCTGAAAGATGGTTATTTCTCGTGCTAGTAGGATATATGGAATATATTACTTTATGTTCATGTATTACTACTGAACAATGTTAATATTTGTACAGTATACATATATTGTATAAATAAATAAACAGATGCTTGAATGAATGTTACTCTTTTGTACAATATTATAATACAACAATTTTTATTAATAATGCAGAACTGAGTATAGCAAGACGAACATTTGTGATGCAACGTCTACTAAGGGAGCTTTTGAACCAGGAAAGTGACTATAGCAGTAACAGACGACACCATTCTTTCTTTTTCTCTCCACTGGAAGTCATAAAAGAAGAATTGTCACCGTGTTCGTCAACACAGCAACTCGAAAACAATTTAGCCATCATACAAAATCAACTAGAAAATCATAATCAAACGCTCTTTGAAATATCAAAAAGTCTCCATGACATAAAAGAAGCAGAAGGTTATAATTTAAAAAATAATAGTACATTTGAATCATCGTGTATGACAAAGAACAGTATTCGTGCAGAGAATGTACATAATGACATAACCGCTGCAACGGCGAGAACACAAAGTTCATTTAATGATAGCAATACATCAAACAATGACGTCTACCGAACCGATTCTTACGATGATTCTGACAGCGACGAAGAAACGACCAATAATAACAAAAGAAAATGTATCGACGACTGTACGTCGACTTCAGAACATACGAACCGGAATTCTATACGATTGAGTACAATATCCAACTGTGACAGGTTAAAAGAAAACAATAGGAATATGATAAATACAAATAATGATAGTACTGGATCGACAGATTCGGTGCACTATCATTGCGATGAAACATTTGACGAAATTACTCAAACTTCAGAATTGTTTTACAAAAACTATCATCAACTCCAGTTCTTAAAAACGCTGAATCAAGGACAATCCTCGGCAAGTAAAACTAGCGACTCTCATGTAGTAATTGTTCCGATGCCTTACAATTTTCAAGAAGTACTTTCTAATTCCAGTCGAAATACTAAAGAGGATATTTCTATAAAATCAAGCAATAATCGCGAATCTGGTGAGCATGAAATACTATCACCGCACACATCAAACAGTGGGTCAAGATATAAACATGAATATAAAGTAACAAAATCAGAGAAATGTGTTTTTTTCGGATCTGAAAACAATGATACTGATGTAGAAAATGAGTCAATATATCATAGTGGGAGAAGTCAACATTCAACCGTAAAAATCAAATCTAACCATGTGTCCGAATCCAGCAATGAATCTAATCAAGAAAAGTCTAATAACTTAAAGAATCCTTTAAATGTAAAAAGAAAAAGTAAATGGACGATGTTTTCAAGGCAAACGGAAAATTGTCCTTCGAGTAAGTATAGTGGGATACTTGAAGAGGGCGTGTCTAGTATAGAAGGCGTGTCCAAACAAGAAAGCATACGATCATTACGCACAACATCCGACGATCGTAACCAGGAGGATACAACCACAAAATTGAAAACGACAAAAATTAATGATACCGATTTTGACAGGCGACAATCTCAGGATAATGTAAAATCTTCTAACTCACAAAAAAGCCAACGCAGTTACAAAGATAATTATTCATCTAATACATCTGAACAACTTCAACAGAATATGACGAATGCAGAATATAAAGAGATCTACACAAAACGTTCAGGTACTTATTCGGCCAATTCAACAAATATTACATGCAGTACGTACTCTGATAATACTTTTTATCGTGAAAATGTGGATGCACAAGACTTTTCGCGAGTGAACTCCGCGTCTATATTTGTAGTAGCTGCAAATGTTGGATCGCACACTAATGATAAAAATATAGTAGCAAACATCGCACAAAGTCCTTCTGCTATTAATTCATGTGTTCATAAAATAGATAAAACAAGCCCTGACTTACTTAACTCATTACCATCAATTACAACTTCACATGGTGCGCAAACGCAAATTGAAAGTTCAAAACGAGATATCAGTTGCTATAATTGTGGCAATACATTTAAATCATCGCATGAAAATGCAGAAAACGATGTATTTCAACGAAAACTGTTATCGTTAGAACGAAATGGTGATGAAAACAAACAAAATTATTTGATGATTTCATCGAGAAGTAATCCGGCTAGATCAGGATGTTTTTTGAACTGTTCGAAAGTCAATAATTTTTTCCGCCATTTATTTAAAATTAATAATGCCACCAATTAAATTTTGTTCAAATGAATCTGTATCAATTTTTAAGTTTCAATACACCTATTTAGTTCAGAACATCTGCAAGTGTCTTGCACTGGACTTTCTTATACGTAGTAGGTATTTTTTTTCAGATAGGAAAAATATTTAAATACAAATACTGAAAAATATAAAAACATATATAACTATTTATTACGTTAAATTAATTTATCACACAAAAGTGCGAAATATCCCTCTTTCTCTCTCCCCTAGCCGCCCTCTCAATCAAGCTCTTTCTTTCTTCCCCGAACCCCTCTCGCAATCACGCTCTCTCTCCCACACTTACACACACACAAACACACACACACACATACATACACACATACACACATACACAAATACACACATATACACATACTCACATACACATACACACATACACACATACACACATACACACATACACACATACACACATACACACATACACACATACACACATACACACATACACACATACACACATACACACATACACACATACACACATACACACATACACACATACACACATACACACATACACACATACACACATACACACATACACACATACACACATACACACATACACACATACACACATACACACATACACACATACACACATACACACATACACACATACACACATACACACATACACACATACACACATACACACATACACACATACACACATACACACATACACACATACACACATACACACATACACACATACACACATACACACATACACACATACACACATACACACATACACACATACACACATACACACATACACACATACACACATACACACATACACACATACACACATACACACATACACACATACACACATACACACACCAATCTCCAGATTGATTTGTTTTCCGTCATACTTACTTATTACTTCGTATAAAAAAGTAAACATCTGGATTTTCTTATACGTAGTATATCTGACTGTTTTACATAAGAATGCAGTGTTAGTCTTTGATGCACCTTATCGCTCTCACTTATGAAGTATTGCACCATTTTTTCTCAGCAAAGGATAGCGCTTATGCAATGTTAGTGAGAGCGATCAGGTACATTATAGTATAGAACTAACATATTTTTATTCTTACGAAAAACAGACCATAGGTAGTAGTAAGAATACAAAAATACATTTGTAAAAATTCAAGCAAATATAATTATTCATTATACAATTTCACATATTGTAAATGTTGTCATATTATAAATAATTTCGATAATTGTTGTGAAATTATTAAAATGCTCACTGATAATTCAAACTAATTACCATAACAACGTCAAAAGTTTTCATTTCGTTCTATATAAATATAGTGGCATGCTCAGAAATTAATTTTGAAGGTGCACAATATTTTTTTAAATAAAAACTACGTAAGTTCTTCTTATAGTGAACTAAACATTATCAGGAAACAAGAACTTTGGAGTACAGCACTGCATAAGTATAACAACGAATATGGAAATTATTGAATTTCAAACGCGCTTTTTTTTGCAAATGGTACAATTTTCGTGGATACCTGTTTGAAATACTAATATCTTTTGTTTTGAATCTAATCAATTTTCTGTAAATGCAGTCATTTTTGTGGTACGGAAAAAACCAGAGAAAATAATAAGGGCAAACATGAATATCCGAATTGAATATTCTTTTTAAACAAAGCAGAATTACTTCCGAAGAGTATAACAATTTTAAATTTTATATTTGGAGCAAAAACGTCTAAACAAAGACAGACAACATTGATTCAAAAATGCTTAAAACATATATATCCGATAAAAAAAATATTTAGAATTTTTTTTTAATTATTACATTTATTTATTATTTCATAAAAGAAAAATAAATCCCGCAGCAATGTTTGCCTTTTGCATGATTAGTGTTTGATTAACTTTGAAATGCGCGGCTGGACGCGCAATAAATGTTGCGCAAGCCACATGCTGCCAGCTAGCGTCGAAACGCTGAACTCGAACGGAGTATGCAGCCGAACCAGTGAATACTAGCACTTCGAGCTGTCAGTTTGCAGCTGACAGTCGTAGAGGTTGTCTTTAGTGAACATACCTTTGTATTTGTTTACACAATGTTTTCGTGATTAAATTTCTAACGACTTCTTCTATATTCGCGCGATTCAACCTGTTTCAATAATAATACCAAGGGATAATTATGTTCATTTTATTAGTGTAGTAAAATATGCTACAGAAAATATTGTGCATAAAATTGTGTAAGTGTCGCTTGTCTTGTGGAAAGTGTTTTGTAGAAAGTGGGTTTGCCATTTGCCAATTTCGCAATAGTACAACGTTTTCTGGTAAGTTTTTATTTTGTGATTCCTTTTTGCTTTGCCCTAAAATCGTTTTGACGTTCGCTGCTTCGCGAAAACCACAACATAACCTAATTTCACAAACAAGTTAACAGTTACGTAAATAATTTCGAACAGACTGTTCATCTTAATTAATATGAAACCCCATAAAGTTTGCTGTTATGTCTATTACTGTTGGTTTGAGGGAAAGTTTATGACCAATACAAGGACAGAAACTATTAAAAAATCAATAACATATGATCTAGTAATGTTTTACATTTACTTTTCCTTTTTTTGCAATATTATTGACGCACTCAAGTGTTGACTTCCTTTCACGTGGCTCTAACTCTAAACCTACATAAGTTTATTCGGTGTATACCAGCTTAATGTGTACAAACAAGTATTGCTAGTTGAAAAATTTAAAAAAAACCTCTGTTTTTGAATTTGAAATACTGATGTATGTCCGGGTGTTGAGATAACTAGTTAATTTGCTGTACTGTAGGTATATTTGTACATTAGGTCAAGGATAACCAGAGAATGTGGCTAGATATTCTCATAAAACATTTGCAATGTCTTGTAAATTGCTTGTCGATGAAATACATTTAGGAAAACAATTTACCTCCCTGTGACTTTCTGATTATGCTGTGCTAATATGATGAAATTGTGTCTTCTTTATTGGATATACATATATACGATGGAAAAGAAAATAAAAATGTTTTTTTTATATTATTATTATTAAATTGAAAATAGACCACAAGACTCGGAACTTATCCTCCATACATACTATTGTTATTTATTTTTGCTCGATGCAACAAAGTTTATTTTGTTAATTAAGTTTTTAATTAACATTGGGTGACGTGTCTTTAGCTGGTAATTTTTTTATATTTTTGTATATCAAAGCAAGCGAATAGGTAATAGTAAAAATATAAAACTTTCAGTGACGCATGAAATTCAAGTGTTTTTAAAATTCGACAATTCTGCTCTTGTTGTAAATCTTGACTGAAATCGTTTTGAATATAAATTTATAAAAGTTCATGGTGTATTCTTGTAGGTGTTCAAATGTATTCTTGTTTATACATAAATTAGTTTATTAAAAATTCGCTTTTGTATTTCAACACAATTTTTTCAATACGTTGGAGAAATCACTTTATTAGTTAGAAAAGAAAAACTTTAGATGACTCCATAGCCGAAGTCGTATACTCGCTTTGTGCATAAGTTAAATCTTCAAATAAATTATTAATTTCAAGTTAAGTCGTACACTTGGTTTGTTGGTTAGTTGAATTTAAATTGAAGATCTGAATTAATATTTATCTTTAGCTAAGTTACCAAGAGAATAAATTCTAGTTATATTAGTGAAATCACACTAATCCTTAGTTAACTATTTATAAATGAACGGTGTTATATATTTACAGTTTTTTACTTTTTTATATGAATATTCAATATTTTTCTATAATTTCTGTCAGTATGTTTATGTTATGCACTGTAATTTAAATACGGAAAGTTTCTGCCACAATATTTGAAATAACTATTGAATTGAGTGCTGATTAGTTTTTTTATATCAGTTGACCAACCGGAAGTGTTTTTTTTTTACTTGTAATCCAGTATTTGTGTGTTTATTGTGTAAATTCGAAAATATACATATTTAGTAAATTAGTAAATGAAAGAAATGGGTATACGTGTTTTAACAGTTTTTGCTTTAGAAGTTTTTTGAAATTAATGGTGCGATTCAGAGCAAGTCTGTAGATCTGTAAACGTTTGAAAGTGTATAAAATAATTGAATTGAATTGCACATCAAATATTGGTGGATTCAATAATATATATCAAACATATTTTTTGTTATCCTTTATGAATTTTCGCAAAAATATATAAAATCTTCACATGCTAAACCTTTTTATATAGAATTTTATGTAATAGTTACGAGTTTTATATATATATATATATATATATATATATACACATATATACATATATATATATATATATATATATATATATATATATATATATATATATATATATATATATGTATATATATGTATGTATGTATGCATATATTGTAATACTTTGATTCACTATAAAGTTAATATCACCTAGCAACGTAGTTGTAAACACATAGGTGTATCATTGCCGTAGCGAACTGACCTTCACCAGAAACTAGTTAACTCGCATAGATATTTAGGCTAAATCTTTTTTAATATCTCAATTAACTAATATATATTTAAATGCTTCCATTGAAATGTGTTGTGTACTATACTTTGTGTTTGCAGACCCTATTACTAAACATTAACGTCATCGGTGCTATGCAAGGCTCTAATTTGTTATATTAGTAGATCAAAATAGATTATTTTAGATAGTCGAACGCTAGCTTATACGTGTGTCGTTCATTGAATTATACACACATAAAATATATATGTGAAAGTTGACATATTGAAATCAGTTATGTTCCATTCCTTAAAAATGTATGCATTAGTCGATCGGTTAGCGCCATTATGAATATTAATTATTTTCTTCTTAACAAGAAACTACAGAAAAGGTTACGCGTAAGGTGTGTAACGGATAAGATTTTTATTATTATATATGCGTAAATGTGGAATAGTTAATATTCATCACAATTGTTTGGTATGCGATATGATAATATGAAATTAATATGTCAAAATCGTGTTAATTATATGTAGATTTACTACTGAAGTTATTATCTACTATAATTGCCTTGGCACCAGGGACATCGCAACTTTAATTTTATTGTTTTTGTCTTCACTTTATATATATATATATATATATATATATATATATATATATATATATATATATATATATATATATAAATATATATTTTTTTTCATTGTAATTATTCACAAATTCATTGTTTAGGTGCAATTTTAAATTAATGACAATTTGACTCTCTTATACGTTTATATTAAACATTCTTTTAACTGTTTTATATTCGGTTATATTATATATGTTGTATCATAATTTAATTTTACTCGTTATGCAAAATCGAAAACAATGAAAATATTTTTGACATTTCTCAATCATTTATTTCATATTTCTCGAGGGATTAACAACAAAAGAATTCTGGTGTATTGTATTGGGATATTTTGAAGTAACCTTGAGACAATTTTTAGCGAATTGTCAAGTAATTTAAAGAAATCTTGGGGGTATTTAAAGGTAATCTGAGGTATTCTTAGGTAATTTGGGGCATAATCGGGTTAGCTATGCAATTTTCGAGTGAATGAAATGTGTGCAGTAATTGTACATGATCACCACCTCGATATTTCAACTGTCTTATGTAATTATATTTAAAGTAAATTTGATACATTTAAATTACGTTATTACTTGTTTCGAAGGAAACTTAAATAAATAAGTAGTATATATTCGAATTAACGCATATTTTTACATAAAACTAAATACTAAATAACGGCGTTGTGTAAAGAATTGCTTCCGGTTGAGCTATTGCTGCAGCAAACTAATCAGTATTTCTAAGTTAAATACAAATCGTAAATATCACGTTTCAAAAATTATATATATATATATATATATATATATATATATATATATATATATATTTAACTCATATACTTAAATGTTAATCGTCGGTCGCTCGTACGACCAAAATTTGTCGCTTCTTCTTCTCTGAAAATACTGAACGGACTGACACCGAATGTGGTATACATACTCTATGGGTACATAATTCGTGCAGCTCGCATTTTATGTCTACTAGGTTATTTATTTCTAGAGTTATTGGGTTCCAATAAGGCAGCAACATTAAATATTGCCTTTAGATTTTTTTTTTGTAAATACCAAAGAAAATCTACAAATATATATATATATATATATATATATATATATATATATATATATATATATTAAATAATTGCCTAAACATTGGTTTGGTACTACTAGCGCCAGCAATTTTTTGCGTATGTGAACTACTAGTTCAGTTTTAGACGCCATGATGCATATAGCCAATATGGAGTTAAGGACTCTCAAATAAAATATCGAATTCGAAATTTTGCATGAAAGAAAAGGAAATATATTTCCATAGTAACAGTGTCATATTTAAATTTAAACATATTTTATCTAAATATTTTCCTATTGTGGGCTCTTTAATTTATTATTAGCCAGACGCGTTTCGACCGCTAGGCCCAGCTGGATCGTTATGAGGCTAGAGTTTATAACAGATACATATTTTACATGAATATTATTTTAAAACTAAAATATTGACAATGCACCTAACATACCTACATAAATACAGTTAAATTTAGTGGCGACAAGCTAATACATTAGTCCGGTTTCGGCGATAATTTGAATAAATCTCAAGAAATGTTGTTTATGCGAATAATCGCACTTCAAGTCTAAACCGAGGTGTCAAATGGCAATGTGAAATTAATTGTTTTTAATTATGAATCGTTTATTTCTTTCACAAAATGAAAGTAATACAAATGTAATTAATTTTTAGTATATCTTAAATACTGTCGGTGTAGGTATATATATAAAAAAAACTAAGTTGTCCTCCAATTTTGTGTGTTATTGAAATTAGATATATAAATAATTACCTTTCACATTTTACATTGTAGCTTTGTTCTATTAACTTAAGTATATCGATAGATATGCTTATAGATATTATAAAGGTATATAGCACTATCAATATAAACTCAATGTCATATATAGCAAGTAAACTTCAGTTATGCATGTACAAGATCCGGCCACGTCATAATTAATAATCATTATAATTAATAGACATTGTACTAATTACATTAGCGAACACACACATGTATACGTAATGCTCTTATAATGGGTCATATGCGTGCATCCATATATCACAAAATATTGTCTGCGATGCATTTGTATAATGTTATATACATCCTTACGTATCTTATATTGAATAGCTTACCACCTTACCATACGCCTGTATGTAGCGCTTCACTCACAGCGTTTCATATTCACAATTTCATGGGTCAGCGATAACCGAGATTTTTGCCGTTACGCAAAACTGTAAAATAAACAAAATTACAATTTTATAAAAATAAACGGGTTTTCATGATTTCACTTGCGTGGTACAGGAGCGAATTAGCCCGCTGGGACATCAGTAGATTTCTCAGTGGACTTACCAGGGTGTTCCAATATATAGTCCAAATTGAACAAAAAATTAAAAAATGTAAACATGAGATGACAGTCTCTAACTAAATAGTCTACGCTTATATAAATTGTTTATCTTACCATAAAACAGTATATTTTTAATTGTTCTGTGTTTAAAAGTAAACAAAAATGACGTGTTAACTCTACACGAAAGAAATAAAAATTCAGGGAACCATATTAGAATTTATCGAATAAGGAGTGAAAATATTTCTTATTGCATTTTAAACTAACTCCAATTGACTTATTGATTTTATCAAATTACTCGGGAAATTATGATTAAAAGGGTGTTTGCTCAAGGAAAATAGTTTTCTCAAACACACTCGTAAAAATGGTTCAAATAAACGAATTAAACAACACAACTTCCGTTGTACTTCCATGTATTGATTGCCGTGATTTAATGAATGCATTGCATGCCTAAGCATTCTATCTCTAGATCGCCCTGAGTATAAAATTAAAAACACAAATGTGATTGGTTTAACTGATGCAATTTCAATTTAAAATTCTGACCCGAAAATTACTTGTGACAATTATTCTTATTACAAGTTTAACATTTTTTAATGTTTGTCTAAAATAAACAAAATATCATTCGGTTTGCTGGAAATAGTTTAGAAAACCGTTGTTTTTGAAAATAAAAACTGTTACTGCTAACCATTAATAATTGCAATACTTTTGTTAGAAAAAGATTTCTTTGTTGGATTCTATAAGTGTTAAGGTGCTATAAAGTGTATAACCTTGAAAAGAATATACAATTTACATGTTGCCTAAAGTGTTATATTGAATTCTACCCACAAAATTCTTGTCAAATGTCATTTTTACAATAACTGAAACTGAATTACAAGAATTTGCCCCATGCTTGAACATACGTAGGCTACTTATAATATATAAACACAAATCAACATCTAAATTCTGTTATATACAAATATTTCAACATTCCTACCAATCCTCTTCTTTTTTTTTGTTAACGTAGCGTTTCCAGTTGAAAAGCCAGGGATCTATCGGGGCCAAATGTTAATGTATGATAGTGGGTCTTCTTTCAAAGTGCGTGGGATATACAGATTGACAACACAGATCCTTTATTATGTTTCTGACCGTGCATTGTATTGTGAAGTATTCCGTTCTCCTTCGTAAATCGATATCCCAGTGCTGACTCGTTTCTTTGGGATATTGTTCTTTAAATACGTCAGGAAAGAACTATTCTTATTTCTTCAAGCCAAACTATAACAGTTTGTTATAGTTATGCATAATATATCCTTATTTTCATGACGTTGTTTATCTTGATCAACTTGAGTAACACTGGTATCATTGCTCAATTATTTGAAGTTTTACTTTTTTTGTTCAAAATACTCGTAACTTCGGTCGTAATATTTATAACAGTGCCATTTGAATTTATGGTGCAGGGTTCAAGACTAGAATTAGCATTCGTTCTCATATCATTACTTCAAATTATTGATTTTTCGGTATTGAATTATTATTTTCTCTTCAATATTATTAAATTAAAAGTATGGAGGTTTGACACTAAGTATCTGTCAATGTCAAGCACGTCAGTGTTGCAAACTGTCGAAATAACACGCTCTTCAAAAGGAAACCAACAGAAGGCCCACCCATATACATATTTATATATATATATATATATATATATATATATATATATATATATATATATATATATATATATAGCGTGGGCCATTTGTTGGTGTCTTTTTGAAGAACGTGTTATTTCCATAGTTTGCAACACTGTCGTGCTTGACATTGACAGATATTTAGTGTCAACCTCCATACTTTTAATTACAGCGGCGGTTTGACACTACATATCTATCAATGTAAATCGCGTTAGTGTTGCAAATTGTCGAAATAACGCGCACTTTAAAAGAAACCAACAGATGGCCCTCTTTATATATATATATATATATATATTATATATATATATATATATATATATATATATATATATATATATATATATATATATATATATGCAAATTACTAAAAATTTAGATATTTTTAAATATATTAATTAGATATATGTAGGTGCTTCCATCCTTATAGTTCTAGTTTTGGTTTTAATGTTCAGTATTTGGAAGACTTCCAATACCGTAAGAGTGTTTTTATTGTAAACTATAAATGGGTGAGAGGTTAGCTAGAGTAAATTTAATCAAGCGTTACCTATTTTCTAAGAGTGTAGCAACTGAGGTTAGCAACCAGTTAATAATTCAGGGTTGCATATGCCTAGGTATTATATTATTAATCTGATAGGGTAAATCACGCAAAGGTAAAACATACATTCGGAATATATTATAACATTACAACTACTTCTCTACAATATTTAGAGCGCATATTTACAAAAATATATGTTAAACAGTATGATTGCATCATCTTTGATGGGTATTCCCTAGTTGACACATT
This sequence comes from Nebria ingens riversi, assembly GCA_018344505.1. Taxonomy (NCBI): domain Eukaryota; kingdom Metazoa; phylum Arthropoda; class Insecta; order Coleoptera; family Carabidae; genus Nebria; species Nebria ingens. The sequence continues at coordinate 143,208 of JADQWA010000119.1, read as the reverse complement.
ACTAATTAATTTTATGTAAATTGCGGTTACTCTGATATAAAATTCTATAAATACTGGTAAAACATACTAGTTGTGATATCTTGTACTCTTTTATAAGTTAAAGTCTCTTATTACAGTATCTCCAATAACAGAAAACAATTTTTGCGCATTGCACTCCTATCTCCGTTTTAGAGTCTGTAACGTCACTCAGTACTATTTATTTGGCACGTTGCTGAAGCTTCTTACGTAACCGTTATATTATGTAAGCATTTTGACTACTAGGGCACTAGTGGATGCATCGGTAAGCATATATCTTTTAAACGATATAATGTACAGGCAATTCGAAATCGCTAGAACCGCGACCTTGATGTGCGCAGAAGACTGTTTGTTACCACCACCACTGTACATTATACATATTGTTTATATTCTTCTCTTTTTCTAGTATAGTGCCGCTCACTCTTTTTGCTGCGCATATTACGGTTCAAGCTATTCTGAGTTGCCTGTATCTAGTTTTCTTGTATCGTAACTCTGTATTCGAAAATTACAAACATCTTATAATACACAACAGTGAAAATATTTTAATTACTTTGTACTGATTGTTTTGTAAATATTTAAACACTAAAATTAAATCTTTCATATACACAATCGTCTTTAAAATGCACTCGCCCTATTTAGACTAAATTCAAATTTCTTTAAAATTATCAGTTTTTTTCATGGTATGAACCACGACTTTTCTGGTTGCTTAACAACGCTTCGTGAATATATTTAAGTGCACATGTCTTTGTATATTCGTGTTCTAGTTTTTTTTTCCAAATTGGCCTTATGAGATGTGCATGTCTTAATTAGTATATAATATATGTTTTCAAATAAATCTAGTACATCACTGAGTATACTATTTTTCACATTTTTTGGCAGTGTAGTAGTTGCTATTCTTTATGGACGAAAGCTCCAGAGCGTTGTCACTATTCTCACTTATAATTAAAGTATAAGTACATTATAGCACGTATCGAACCACAAACATACGACAGTATATATAGGTATATATAACATAGGCTATCTGTTGGTTTCTTTTTGAAGGGCGTGTTATTTCGACAGTTTGCAACACTGACGCGCTTGGGATTGATAGATATGTAGTGTGAAATCTCCGCTGTACTCTGGTGTACTCTCTTCAATAAAGCAACAATCATTAAAAATATTGAACGGTGTAGTAGTATTAATAGAAATTTCAAAAAGAAACAAACAGATGGCCCAGCCTTTATATATATTGTGAGTCGGTATACCATATAGTGTTGGCCAGTAGTTCTCATCCATTTAATGTAGAAATATTTAATTATTGAAAAAGTATGTTATTGTCACCATAATTTAGGAAAATTCTTTATCATGACTCTTCTAAAGAAGATGATTTGAATGACTGTGCGATTGACTGAGTATATCATAATAATCTTGTTATTAATAATAATATTTCATTTGTTTTGATAACGCTGACAATTTCAGGTCTTTGTTTATCTGGGGTTGTAAATCTTTAGGTCAGTTTTGTAATATATATACTATTCTATTAGTTAATCGAAGTTAGACAAATTATCAAATTTGGTATCACGGTTCCCCATAAGACTCCACACTGCCAAAAAGTTGGAAAATGGTATAGTACAACTGCATATGTATTTCCATAAGAAACGTGCGTTTGAAGCGTATTTATATAGGTAACGCGTAGTGGTTCAGACGTTTTTTCTATATAGCACAAAAAGGAATTGGTCTTTGTTAGTTTTATAGCACTCGTTATTCGGTGATTAGTTATGGTTTTAAATGAGTTGGCCATCAAATATTTCATATTTCTGATATATCTTATAATGGTATTACTTGTATATATATACGATATAAGTTAATTAGTTATACATCTGGCCAAGTATATTAAAATAGATAAATGTATAATAATATTGCATGTTTTACTTCCTGCTAAAACACGTATAAAATACACTTGTTTATACCGTTAACCCTTTGTGTCTTAGTAGTGTCACGTTATAACCGTAACTATATACATTTATTTCCTTTACCAATTTCTAGATGCCCCGCTTTTTTCCTAGAGTTTTATATCGTCTTAGATTTATGAATAAAAATTTGAATTTACAATTCTTTAATCTGGCAATAAAGAGTTAATAGAATAGAACGGTACCTCACAGGTTTTTACTTTCTTTTACGA
>JADQWA010000119.1:120523-140932 GCA_018344505.1 Nebria ingens riversi | reverse complement strand
TTTCACCTTTTATTTGATTTTAATTTACTTAGATTATACAAAAGCTGGATTAGTCCAGATAACAATAGACGGTAAAAATCAACCGTTTATCTAACTATTATGTAAGGATTAACTGTGTAATAGGCAATTGTTGAACTTAATTATCCTATTTCTGTAGTATATATCTGTGATACAATTGGAACTTAACCTTCCTTCACGTGGCACTACTATTATTCATTATCACATGTACAGAATTTAATCAAAATTTGCATATAGGATTCTAAATTGTTTAAAATTATATATTTTGAAGAGTGGTAGTGCGATTAATTTTTAGGAAAATAATATTTGAATATATGTATGTACTTTTATATTATATATGTATAAACTAGCTTGAATGATATTCCACAAGCATTTAATATATTTGTTACACACACGTGTTTATAAAAAATAGTTCAGTTTGACGTCTGTGATTATGAGTAAATATATAAATATAAGTGTCATGGTCTTCTAAAGAGAGATATTTCGAGAAATTATTTAAAACAATTTGCAATTTTATGAAATTATTTTAGAAAGGCGTATTCTGTATATATACCTGACTTGTCAGTACTATAACCATTGCTTTAGCAGTCATTGTTATGAATCATCTATTACATTTATTTAATTAAACTTAAGTTACAAGTATTATTAGTGTGCGCCGCTGCGCTGTAGGGATTGTTCCCTCTTTAGCGAGTTGAAGGATTACAATTAAAATTTTACTATCTTATATAATATTATATACAAAATAGTAACATGAATAACAAAAAAATATATATTTTATTAATTAAGCTAAATTTGCTATTTTACTTAAATACTCTATTTTTACGAAATTGATAGCCAATATTATAAATCTACCAAAAACAAAGAATAATTTTCCTGTATCGATTACTTCGCCAAATATTATTAAAAAAAAGATTTTTTGAGTTTTAAGGGAACTTAAAATGATATTAAAAAGTCGATACAGAAAAATTATCCTCTGATACTTTTCTCTGGCAGATTTTTAAATCAATATCGCGAAATTAAATATTTCTATGAAATAGCAAGTTTAGGTTAAATGAGCCTTTTAATTTTTAAATATTTATAAACCAACACCAATTTTTATTTATTAATTAAATGTTTGACAAAATTTTCAATTGATAACAGTTAATTAACGATACATCCGAATAAATTGAAAATACATTAAAATAGGGATATAAAGTTAAATTAAATAATATTTGCATTTATATTATATCTTTATGTACCATATATAAACCTAATTTATACTAATTTTTAAAATTAAATTGCACTTTTGCCGAATTAAGGAATTTCATTTTAGTTTGTGTGAAATTTAGTATAATACTATATAATTTCATGCTTCTTAACTGTAAATGTATACCCATTTTTTAGCGTCCTTACCACAACTCTACCAACTCTAAATTGTCTAACATTATTTTACTTATCCATTAGTTCAGATAGACACGTAACACTCTTACGTCATTTTGTAACAAAAACCTGCTATAAACTTATCAACATGAAATTTCCTGCTGGCTTAAAATACTATTAAAATAAAATGAAAGTACTTATCAAAAATTATTTAAAATAAAATATACTGTCGTAGAATACAAATTTTATTACATAAAATTATTATTTTGTACAGTTTCACGACCTAATATAAAAGATTAACTATATTTTTGAAATTATAAATTTGTAATTTTTACACATTTGCTACGTTTACATATACTTTTGTACCGTTGTTTATTTTGTTTGACGTTTGTTATATTGATGTGGTTAACTTATTCGAAACAAACCTACAAATTAATTGCAAACTTCCTTTATTGTCAAGTTTGTAAAAAATTTATTTTAGATTTAAAATATTCGATTCTATAGTAACGTAAACGTAACAATTAGTAACTTTTGACTGTGACGTAAGGTTGCTGCTTGCGTACCCGGACTATACTTAACTATATTTATCATAAGTAAAATATTCTGACTCACATATAGTTATAGTGATATCCACAGTCACAAATGGATGCTATTTCTAGATACTGAAACCCAATAAATACATTTTTAACTATTTGTTCGATTGCCAGAGAATTAACCACCTAGAAGTAAAACCATGCATGATTGGGTTTAGTATGTAAACAAGTTTGCAGTTACATTGTAAACAATATATTTTATTGAAATTTTCATACGATACAGCATTTTATATTCGAATATATCAATATGGAATTCAACATGGCTTTAGATTTTGTAAAATATTTAAAACTATTTATATAGGTCGTCAATTCGTTTATTCAAAAACAACATAAACAAATATGCTTTTGTATCGTTAGCGCAGTGATGTGTAAACATAGTAGGTAACTTAACGTTTTGCGGTGCACTTAAAAATGAGTTTGAATGAATTAAAACAGTGTCGGTGAGCGACGGGTACGTTTGCCGTTACGTCACGTAAATCTTTTGAAAAACTGCCCGAAGTAAAAACAATATCAGCGCCCATAAATAACTCGTTAATCAAGAACAGAAGTTCTCGCTGTGCACGGTTAAACTCACAACTGAGAGCTCTGCACCAAGGTGTGTATTATGCAATTGGTGTTGTAAACTTTTAGATAGTTTGAGGGGAAATTGTATTGTTATATAGGCAATAACTCTAGCTTGTTCAATAGGTTTACCACGTGCTACATGTTTTACTTTGTTTATTTGCAAATTGAGAATTTATAGCTTTCGAAGTGTATTTTAATTGCATGAAGAGAAACATGTAGTGATTTTGAGAGACATAAACAAATAGCAATAATTATTTGCGACAATTTACAGATCCCCAAAACATATGTTTCTATAATAAAGGCCAACACTATCATAAGAATCAATTGGACAGTTGTTTGTCAAGCTGTATATCAGTTAACAAATAATACTTTATTAAAATAAAATTTTACATTTTGAGATAGAATAGACATTTTTAATGGACATTCGCTTTGCATCTTACTAAATTACAAAAATATATATTAACCAATTTTAAGTAAATTTAATAAATATATAACATCTGTTTTGCATTCGCTGCAAATTTGCGAATAAATAATAAACAGTTGTTGCATTGTCCATAAAATAAATTATGCGGTAACAATGGGTTAACATTTCGTGGTACATTTCAAGCGTGGTTGCAGTACATAGGTTAAAAAAACTAATCTATAATATAAATTTGCTATCGAATACCTTTCCATGCTCAATATAAACAGGTGTTTTTAAATTAAAAACAAAGGAACGAAGGTGTTTTTATGAACATGCACTTCTGGTTTGAATATAGGTTTCAAACATCTGCAGTGTCTTGCCTTGGATTTTCTTATACGTAGTAGGTATTTTGTTTAGATAGAAGGATATTAAAATATAACATTTTAAAAATTCATGAAATTATAATTATTAATTACATATATTAGAAATTATTATGAAGTTTTTTAGTCTTTAAATGCACTCTGAACCTAACAAACTATTTATATATAATATTTTAAATATTTCACTAACTTTTTAAGTACTTCTACACTGAAACTATATGTCAAGTATAATTTCTCATACCTACATAACCATGGCAACATAAATAAGAAATTAAAACAAATTAATAGCAATTTTCTTGTAATCAGTATTCTTTTTTAAGAAAATTTTCCTACAAAAGTTGTGCATAGTATTAATATCTTTCATTTTGACTACTACTATATTTTCTGTAAGTGCAGCCGTTTTTGAGATATTGCAGAATTTCCAAAAAATTATTAGAATAAACATGCACTTCTGATTTGAATATTCTATTCAAAAATAAGAGATTTTCTTGCAAACCATGTACAACGTTTAAGTTTCACGATTATAGCATTGGGGGTAAAGCGTTCTCTCTCTCTCTCTCACACACACACACACAGAGACGGAATTCTGAAAATAGTCCGACTCAACTCAGGGAAGGTCAAAAGGTGTATTTCTCTATATTTTGTTTCCTGATTACAATACTTACTTATTATTTCGCATAGGATATTAAAAATGTAATAACAAATTCATATTTGAATTAAAATTAAAGCAGCGTTTATGAGATCGATTAGGTATAGCACAATTTGTCGCATCAATTGCTAGCGCTAAATTCTTATAATGTGACCGGTGAGCGTTAACATAAACGCTGCAATAATTTAGACAACCAAATTATTGCATGGCGCCTTTCATTTAATATTATCGCATGAAATATGTTTTCCGAACGAAAGCAACTCTAAAAATAGAACTTTAAAATATCAACTAATGTTATCATCATTGAAAACTCCCTTCACTTTACATAAAATACGCATAGGTATTATCTGAAGAATCGAACTTAGTTACAGTCTTTACGAGCGGGCGCCTCCACCAGAGCGCACCAACTTTTAATTAATGGCGACCGAAGCGACTTGACTATACTTCTCAAAGTGTCGCACCCCGTTTTGACACAATCTCATCTCTTTCCATTCTTCACTATCTCGCTCCCATACATTATTACCCACATCTTTTATCTTTTGCACCCATTGCGTAGGTAACTTTCAATGTATTTCCATCGCACTCGTTCACTGATCTATAACTTTAAAGACACTGTTTTTCTCCGAGAAAAATGACTAACGAATTCATATCCGATGAGGAAATGACAGGCATTCCGGTGCCAAGATTAATCCGACAATTTCGGAACCAATGATGCGCGCAGGACCGAACTGGATATATTTCTTCCAAGTTGCATGAACTGTACTAAAAATGTTATTACTTTCTTAACATTAGTTACACGAAAGTTTGAATTTAACTTATTAGCTTTTGCACCTTAGTTAGTAAAAAATTAAGACTACTATAGGTATATGAATATTTTGTTAGGTTTTAGTTCATTTGAAGACTAAAACATCTGCAGTGTCTTGCACTGGATTTGCTTATACGTAATAGGTGTATTTTGTTTAGATAGGAAAGATATTAAAATATATAATTTTTAAATTTCAAGAAAATATTTTGTTTCATTATGTTATACTAGCAATTATTGGATTGTTACATATTTATTTAATTCTAATGTGTTGCTGAGCATTTTACTTTTATGACAGGATCTTGATAATTCGACTTTGGTTTCATTAATTGTTATGTTAAACATTTAACAAAGACTTAACATATTTGATGACTGGTACTGATTAGCTTCCTGCTGTTTTAAGTCAATATAATCGTGCAATTCCTTTCAAAATTTTATAAGAATACATTCTTTGTGAAAAACCATATGAACATCTAATATATAATATCGCAAATTCAATTATTTCAACCATAACTATATTAATGATCCTATCATTCTAGCTTAGCTAACTTTCGTGTACCATCTTTTGTAAACCGCAACCAGAATACTTGCCAGATGCTCGCATCTCGTTCCAATCTCTTAATTCTCCTATGTTCACCCTTTACCGCCATCAACAATGAGTGCTAACTGACTTATTCAATTATTCACTTGTCATAAGATAAATTACTTCTATCAACATTTTTACCACAAACATTTTTTCTTTCGACCGATGTCCTGTTTTATTTATATACTTTTATTAAAGGCATCACATCGATTATAGATACAACATTTACCAATTACGTATGTTTCGTACAGAGTTCTATATCACTGTATAATTAGAAAAGATATTGTAGAACTACAATTTGTTAAGATAGACAATGTGAAGTGTAAGACGACTTTTAGTGCGTGTGATTTTTTTCTCAATATAACAATTATTTAATGGTATATTATAGTTTTTTTTAAGGAAATGAGCTCTGTCGGTCATTTTCATCAAAATGAAAATTGATAAAATAGGAAATCATTGTTTCTGGTTTTGATTTATTTATTTTTGACAAGCACTCTATTGAATTACATATATATAAAAAATTTGATTGACACATGCTTTTTTTGCTTGATGGATATAACTATTTTTGTATGTAAGTTATTATGCATTTCTGTTTATTATTAAAATATTTGACAGAGAAATTCAGCATGGGATTCATCAGGCAAATTAATATTACAGTTATGAATGTTGACCGATAATAAACATCGCAAATTAATTTTCATTTTGTGATATAAATAAAATTGAACAGGCGACAGAGTAGTATTATATTATATTATATTAAATTGATAAATCAATGAATAAAGCTTCAATATTTCAAAGCAATTGATATGTTGTAAAGTAAATTAAGAAATTAATATATTATTTATTGTCGTTTTTTTTTTATAAAATTCAATTATTGAAAAAAGCATCTGCAGTATTTTGCCATGGACTTTCTTATACATAGTACGTATATTTTGTTTATATAGGCAGGATATTAGAATACAAAAATTTAAATATTCAAGAGAATATAATCACTATTACGCTATATTGGAAATTATTATAGCTAGACGTTTTTTAGTTTTCAAATAGTTGATACGATGTATTCGTTATAATTTTCCATACCTATATAACTATAAGAACATAAATAAGACATTTACGAATTTCAATAGCAATTTTCTTGTAAAAGGTGGATTTCTTGCCAGCTATATAAAAATCTTAAGTTTTAACACACACAAACACTTAGAGAAAAAGAGAGGCAGACGTAATTACAAAAATAGTAAGGCTCGATCCAAGGAAGGTCAAAAAATGTATTTTCGTTAAAATCTGCAGATAATTTTTTTTCATGATTATTATACTTACTTATTTCTACGTATAAGAAAGTAAAATCGGTATATAGCTAAATAAAGACTTATTTTTATTTACTTAATATTAAAATACAAATTACATACAATTGTTGCCTCTTACCATTGTCTACATCGTTTTGAAGCAATTGTTTTCACACAAACACCGATTCTTAGATTCAAGAAAGTTTAAAATGCGTATTTCCATTAAATTCTAGAGTTTAAAATGTTTCATGATTACAAGATTTTCTTTTATACCACGTCCAAGAACATAAAAACTTTTTGACAGACTTTCACATAAATTAACTTGCAAACAAAACAAAAGGTAAACTAAAAATGCATAATTTTTTTCATGTTCACAAAAGCCACAATAAATTTTGTCAGTATTTTGTTTGAAAACATTACGATTCTTTTGTTTTTATATTCATTAACTAGATTTATCAAGGGATCGGCTGCATTTGTGACGTACATACTTCATCATAACAATGAATAATATAGCGCACAAATTACAAGTGATATTTGAAACAACATCACAACAACTGCAACAAAAAGTCAACTTTATTACACAACACATTCCAATATCGTTAACGCAAAGTACTTTCACGATTTGTATCATATGATGAAATATTTTAAAATTGCAAAAGTATATTAACAATTTTTGTTTGCACAAACCTTTCGAAATTAAAAGGATTCTTCAGGCATGCTGTTATGGTTTAATTAGGACATGCTGTTACCGGTTGTTTCTGTTAGACATATTAGTAAAGTAGAGTAAAATTAGTAGTCTGTGTAGACCACACAGTATGGAGATTTACCATAAGTCGAAACTTCTATTTCACAGAATTACCCTCAGCGAGTAACAGACATTCGGGTGGGCAATACTTGTTTATTACACACAAAAATGATTTAATATAATTAAATTTGATGAATAGGTAGTTGAAACTTTCACATTTTTGTATAGGAATGAATATATGAGTAACACTTTAAGTTTCGCATATATTTTAAATTTTATTTTCGCCGCGGTTTCGATTGTTAAGTCGTCATCAGCCCTGAAAATCTATAAATATGAAAATCCCACCAAAATCTACAGTGATATATGTATATATCTCACTTATAACCTAACACAAGTGGCATCGCTAAATATAGTGATGTAACACTCACCCACACTTCAAAAAAATACATTGATTAGCACGCGAAATAGAATTTGAGTCGCCAAAACGATAGTAGTAGTAGATAATTATAATTTCTGATATTTATTTCAAATAAGTGTTCTAAATTTTTCTTTTTGTATTAATTATTAGTTTTTATTTCACGGTCAGTTTCCTAGGAACATGAAAATAATTATCTATGTCTTTTGTGTAATTAGGGTTCCATTTTTCAACGGTCATAAGTCATTATACATATAATCTTTGTCGAAAAGCGCGTGCAGCATATAAAGATGTGTCTTCTATGGCAGCGAGGTTATGAAGGGAAACGGAAATTTATGAGCTAGAAAGAATAGGATAAAATGAAAGGGCGGTCGAAACTCTAATGAATAACTTGAAAGAAAAGCGTATTTTTATAGAACAAGATGTATTTCTTATACTTAACCAAGCATACTTTTTCAACATTATTTATCTTATATATTGTTTAACATTATCAATTTGTTTTAAAACTAATTTTAACTTTAACCATATTCTCAAGTAATTGATGTAGAGTTAACTATAAAATAAAATTTGGTTGTAATATAATACTTGATTATTTTGAATATCTATGATTAAAAATCTTGTAATTATATTTATTATTTCACGCGATTAGCAAAAATAAAAACCATAATTTTCTCTCAACATATATGATTGGTTGGCTGGCTATTTATTTTAATAATTTTTAGGTTATTTTTATATACTCGTATTTCAGTGGCAACACACAAATACTGTTTCGACACAAAATATCAGACGACCGTCAATGTTCTCAGTGGCAAAAAAAACACCAAATATTTATACCAACTATAAGATCAGTTGCAATTTTTCTCTAATGCCATCTTTTCCAAACTTAATTATAATTTTTAAAACAAACCCTTTCAGAACAAATATATACAGAGAAAAATTGAACATTATTCTAACATATTTTAAAGATCCTCTAAGTTACTTCTTTTAAGTAGTTTAACAAAATAATGAGAAAGATGACCTTATCTTATTAGTAATCACAAAAATAGAAATCGCTAGCTATTTCTATAGAAATTAAAAATGTTTTTAAAAATTCTCTGCTTTGGAATACATGACCGCTATTTTCCGTGACAAATGTTTGTTTTAGTCTTTATGCTTTATATATAATTAATAAAAAAAAACTATAATAAATACATAAATGTTGTTGTTATTGGTATAAATCAAATGACCAAAGATCAAACGAAAATCTCATTTAGGGAAAACCATTTCATTTTTTTATTTTATTTTCATTAATTATTATGGGACATTTGATTTTTTAAATTCGAATAGTAACAAAGAGCAAAATTATAATGTGCTACTGTAAAATGATATGTGAAGTATATATCATGATTTATATTTAACACTGATGATTAAAAATTTAATATGGATACAATTTTTCATTCTGATCATAATGCAATTAAAATGGAATTTTCTGTTTTATACTCATTAGTATAAACTCTCATTCGGTTTAACATGACTAATACAAAATTAACTTTTAGTTTGTATTTTCGTTTTTGATTGCAACAAAAATTAATTTTAAATATTCGTTTCACAGTTAAGGACAATGACGAAAAGACTTGTCACAGATCAATAAATAATCTTCAATAAATATAATAAAAAAATATATATTTCAGTTTATTTGACAAACTAAATCAAGAATTTCATTTTAATATGTATAATAATTCCACATTAATAACTAACCGCAAAAAATAAGTGGGACCCTAAAATCGAGTCACACTAATATGAAAAATGTGAAATACTTTGAAAACGTACAGCTAAGGTCTCAAAAGAAGCCATAAGGTAATAATCAAGCATTGCCAATGCTCAGAGCTTACCTTTGACTGCACCAATGTCTAAAATTTCACATGGTGAAATTCTGTATAAATATATAAAATATGTAATATAACATCAATATTACTGACATTTAGACAGCTGTCGATTGAAAAGGATCTTATCTATCGTAGTTTAAAAATGCACAAATAGATCTCGGTAGTAACATCAAGTCAATGTTTAGAGAATTATTAAATATGTTTAACGGTGTTAGAATTTCATTTTTGAAATAACTTCTAGATTTAAAAAAATCTTGAAATGTATTGTAAATTCAAAGCTCTTTATCGTCATTTTTTATCATTAATTATCTTAAAAATTCATGTTTTCATTAAATCGATTTTGAACTCTAGTGCAAATATGATATTTTCCTCCATAAATTGCGATTGATGAGAATATATATATATATATATATATATATATATATATATATATATATATATATATATATATATATATATATATATATACATATATACATATATATATATACACATATATATATATATATATATATATATATATATATATATATATATATATACATATATATATATATATATATATATATATATATATATATACATAAATATATACACATATATATATATATACACATATATATATATATATATATATATATATATATATATATATATATATATATATATATATATATATATATTTATATATATATATATATATATATATATATATATATATATATATATATATATATATATATATATATATATATATATATATATATATATATATATATATATATATATATATATATATATATATATATATATAATATATATATATATATATATATATATATATATAAATATATATATATATATATATATATATATATATATATATATATATATATATATATATATATATATATATATATATATATATATATATATATATATATATATATATATATATATATATATATATATATATATATATATATATATATATATATATATATATATATATATATATATATATATATATATATATATATCATTTACTGTTGCGTACCGATTCAAAATTAGATGTCACTAGTAACATCAAATCAAGTTTTAGGAAATTGTTAAATATTTTGAACGGCCACAGTGTAGTGGCCAACGTTTCTAACTCACAGTAAGTGAATTATAAAGTTTGTCTAGAGCGAATGGAATTTTTCACCTGTGATTTACTTCGGTAAAACGATACGTCGCGACTACTCCGGTTCCCATATCTAGGAAACACACACACACCACACTTATTGAATTTCATATTATACAGACAAATACAGGGAGTCAGGTGTATTATCGTAATTACGTTAGATTTTTCAAAAAAAGGATTGTTTATTAATAAACTAATAATATATAATTTGCAATACAGGTTTAATGACGACGTAGTAAAATATGCATACACATAGTTGCGGTTAAAAGTTTGATGCTAGCATGAAATTGACGCTAAATTGTTTAAGCAATGAATATCTTCATTATTATTATTAAATAGAAAGCTAATTGTGGAAGCACTAATTATTTAGCTAGAAATCAGAATAAGTAACTTACTTCGTGGTGAACATCAAATCGGTAATCGGTATTAAATGCTATTTTGATTGGATTTTCTTAAAATTTTATCTTTAAATTGATATATTTAGAAGTCATAGAATTGGCTCGCCTCAGTTTTTTTTTTCAAATCTGAATTGGTATTTTATTTTTGCTGACGTGAACATTTATTATAATATTTTTATTCTATATACTATTCTACAAGATCAAAGAACACGTATCGGTAGAAAAGAATTTTTCCATTTGGTTTACGTGTATATAAAAGTCTGACCAGGTTCACGTTGTCTGGCAGTGATTTAAAATACTTGTATAGTTGAAGTTGTGTGTCTAACGATCAACCTGATACTACTGAAAGATAATGCTTTACCTGAAAAAATATAGCACATCACATTTTGTTTTGCGTTTTACATAAAAAAGAAAAAGTAAAATAATTTTATTCCTATGATAAAAACGAACGTTAAATTATATTAAAGTATCTTGTTATTATAATGGTTTATAGACTGATACTAGGCGAATGTAAATGTATTTACAATTATAGGAAACGTGGATTTATATTAAAAGAATTGGGGAAATATATTATAAATTATATTAGAGTTTATTTTATAATAATAAACATTGATATAAATTATTTGAAAAAAAATTCGAATATATAAAATTTTCATTTAAACAAAATGATGTGACAATTTAAAAGAAAGAGTCATATTTGTTATATTAATAATTTTATTTCTACAATATCTTGTTTAATATTGAAATTGCGCGATGTTGCCCTGGATATTTAATATATACACTAAAGTATTATTATGTCGGGTATTGTGTGGGTGGGATGTGGTAATTGTTGGTGGTATGACTCCTACTTTAGCTTATGTATATGATGTCGTGGTTGTTGGCAAATCAGAAAAGCAACTTAGTCGAATAATACAGAATATAGATAACCTGAAAGGAAATGAATCTTCAACTGAATGTAGCTAAATCAAAGGTTATGGTGTTTGAAATGGATGAATACAGGATAATGTATAATATTGTGGTAGATGGACATCGACTAGAGCAAGTTAAACAGTTTGTTTATGTAGGTTGTTTATTCTCTAGCGATGGAAAGTATGCTTTTGTGATTGAGAGAAGAGTTTCTGTTGATTGTAAAATTTTACGGGCTTTAGAAATGTTTACAAGAAATGTTAACATTTCTAAGGATGCAAGGTTATGCAACGTGTACAATGGCGTACTTGTACCATCGTTGATGTATGAAAGTAAATGTTGAGTTTGGCAACTTTAACATAAAAAACGTGTGACTGTTGTGGTTTTAGGAGGTATTTGTGGTGTATCAAGAGAAACAGGAAGCGAAATACGTAAGCATATGAGCATAGCGATATTGTAAAAAATGTCGTACTTTGAGAAAGTGAGAGCTAAATGAGATGATATGGTCATGTTGAGATGTCTATTGATAAATAAACGTGTCTGAAGAACTTGATGAATCTGAATGAAACAAAAGAAGTTTGTAAAAATGAAGATATGAATAGATGTAAAGGGTTTTCTGCCACCCCATTTGATGGAAAAAAGCATAAAGTGATGTATGTAATATCTTGTTTATTTTATTCAATTTTTCTCGTTTACTACGTAAAAGAGTTTAAATATTTGGGCGTGTATTTCAGAATGGAAAATAATTTATATTGTCGTGATACCAAAATGTTTACTACTCTTATACTTGTATATATGCTAGTTTTCTGCAGATGCCTATCCGAATTTAACCGAATTTGGTTTACATATTACCTACTTTACTTAAACACAGGAGATACAGGAGATGGTTTACCAGCAAAACATTAACAATGTTTCGATGATCGCTAAGGTCATTTGTAATTCAACCAATAAATAATAAAAATATTAGGTTTTGGACCAAAAAGAAAACAAAATAATTACAAACTAAATCGTTCCTTTGTTGCACTTAGTAACGTGATAATACTAAAATTATATATATTAGACAGTTGTAAATTATAAAACAAAAGTGTTTGAAACGAACCCATGGTAATTTTGTTTTAATATGGCCAGAAAAAATCGATAGGCGAATATTAAATGTGATAATCAGATAATTAATCTTGTTTTGCATTTTCTATTTGTGTTAATTTTTACGGGTTAATACCATGGTAAATATAAAACTTCTTTAAATATTAATGATACTACACAGTGAAGCTATATGGTAATTTTTTTATTTGGTTCTTTTGTGGATTCCTTATAGATAATGACTCAATTTGAACATGTTATACGGATTTTATGGGGACATGTCTAAAAGAGCAACCATCGTTAAAAAGCCATTAAGTTTTTGCAAATAATTTCCCAAACATGTACCTTTTATCATGCACCAGGAAATAAAAATAAAACGAGAATCATAATGAACACTGTAAACATTTGTACCAAAGGGAAATCTATATATAATAAGAAGATAATAATAGTAATAATAAATAATAGCCTAGCTTCATTTCCGTTCTAATACCAAAGCAAATTGATTCGTTTATGAAAGTGAAGACTACAAAATATTCTATCACCAGTGTATTATGATAGTGTCAAATAAAGTAATTAATTACATCGGTTTTTCAAAAATATATACAGCATAACTGTTTAAGTGCTTATTGAATTTCAGTTAACTATTAGAAAAAATGACCTACTGTTTATCAAATTAGCAGCCGAATTATATTTTTGCCAGTAAATAGTTCCCTTTCTTCTTGAGCAGTTTTAGTGTACAATTTTGTTGTGTATCGCTTATATTACGAATGGCTGGGTTTAATTGAAACACTGTATGCATATATGAGAAATAAAGAACTATACTCGTACATTGTGCAACTGTACATGTATATATTTATTTTAGATATGAATGCAATGGCTATGCATTCTGTAGGGTAAATTTACTGTCATAGTGAACAATCGCTATTAGTTTGCAAAGTAAATCTTTCATAATATTGTCAGATAGATGTTATTTTATTTTATTTACGTCGATATCTAAATATTTAACAGCGACAATAATGTATTTATACAGAAAATATTTAGTAAAATGTATCAAGTGTGGACCAATTAAAACGTTTCTTAAATTTTGCTCCGCAAATAATTGAACTGCGCGTAATATCATTGAACTCAAGCTGCTATTTCTGTTATTTCCGCGATGCTTGCAGGTGTTTACATTGGTTTAGACCAATGTTCAGTTAAAATTAAATTAAACGAAACAGATTTTTTTAACCAATACAGAGAAAAATTATATCTACAAATTACAATCCATAATTAATTTAAATCCTACGCAGGGCAGCAATTTATTTATTTAATTACTGCAAGTATCCGAGTTTTTACCAAAATGAGAAACTATGATTTATTTTTGACGTGCTAATCTCTTAGTGCAGACAGAGAGTAGTAGTTTTTAATTTAAAAAATCGGCATCTATAGTGTTTTATTACTTTGTATAAACATCATTTATTAGTTGCCAACAACAACTTATGTATGTTGTGGAACATTGCCTTTTATGATGGAAGAGGAAGATTTTGTTTGCCACGCTGAGTTTGTACTGGCTGTAATATCCGGTTTAACATCGTGCCCTACTAACAGCGATGTTAATTGAAAACTTTTAAATCGCATCCCTTGCGTCCTTCACACTTCAGCCGGCACCGGCATCCAATCCTCCATCAGTGTGGAATATCCAGTGTATGTCAAACAGTGTAATTCATGTTTGCCGGTTGGTAATGAAGCTGTCACTGTTTGCACATTGAATGGCCATAAGACTAATGTTCTTCATCCCATATATGTGTGATTCTCACACATGCGTGTTAGTGTGTAGGAATAGATTTGTGATTAAGTGTGAGTATTTATTTGTTTGGACACAAACATATAGTCTGTGTATATGTATAGATTTGTGAACTTGTTATCGTATATACATACATATATATAGGTTTCAGTATGTTTGTTTACACATATAACCTTATGTGTAAGTGTACTTAAATCTACGAGTATTTGCACAGGCGCGTGTGTGTACAATAATACATATATATTATGTGGGGTGACCAGCAAATTGCCTTTTTATGTGCTGATATTTCATTGTCAAATGACTGTTTTATCTAGAAAGTAATTTATTTGTATAATTATAAATACAACTAAAAAGCATGCTTTCAACGTTGTTAACGTTATCCCAATATTTTATTATGAATTTAATATCCTGTTATGTTAGTATAAGTCATAATGTCTAAAACATAAAATATATTCATATTTAACGGCTTTGCATCATTTTATAATATTACAAAATATCTGCAGTGTCCAGCACTAGGCTTTCTTATACGCAGTAGATATATTCGTATATATATATATATATATATATATATATATATATATATATATATATATATATATATAAATATATATATATATATATATATATATATATATATATACAAACGGGATTCTGAAAATAGTCAGACTCGACTCAGGGAAGGTCAAAAGATGTGTTTCTGTTAATATCTCCAGTTCGAACATTTTCATGATTACAATACTTCCTTATATACATAATACATTCGTATAAGAAAGTGAAAATATTTAAAATCGATAGCATTGATCGGTTTTTCTTAGTAAGAATATGTAATTTTGATTTGATGTATTAATTTTAATGGAATTAAAGTTCATTCACAGCGATACAGTTAGCAATTAGAATTACCAATCGCTATCAATTCCCTCACTTTGTCTTTTGGACAGCGACGTTTGCATTCAAAGCAAGAAAATTAAGGCGGTATTTAGTGAAATGTTTGTAAACTCCAAACTCTCTACTTAACATTTTATTCACAATTAATAATAGACCAATTACAAAGCCAGAAAACAAAGATAGATAGATAAACACTTTTCAGTTTTAAACTATCGCTGCCACAATTGCCTTGGATACATTTTATTTGGTTAGTAAATATTTTTTAAATGAATAATTTTTCAGTTATTTTATTAAGATATACATAACTTCATGCCAAATCTCATCAAACGGGGTAGCAGAAAAGCTTTTAGATCCATTCCATCTTGACAATCTTTTGCCATTCAATTCTATTCTTACAAACT
This sequence comes from Nebria ingens riversi, assembly GCA_018344505.1. Classification (NCBI taxonomy): domain Eukaryota; kingdom Metazoa; phylum Arthropoda; class Insecta; order Coleoptera; family Carabidae; genus Nebria; species Nebria ingens. The sequence continues at coordinate 124,637 of JADQWA010000119.1, read as the reverse complement.
TGTTTTGCTTCACTCAAACTCATCAAATTCTTCAGACATACTTCAGTGACCTCTTTTAATTTTTACTTTCTTTTGCGAAGTAATAAGTAAGTATTGTAATCACGAATAAAAAATTTCTCGAAATTTTTACGGAAATACACCTTTTTGACCTTCCCTGAATCGAGTCATAATAATTTTTAATAATATGTAATGAATAATATTATTTTCTGTATATTACTATAGAATCGAACAATTTAAATCTAAAATACATATGTTTTATTAGAAATCTGACAATAATCTAACTTGACAGTTTTACTGGACATAATGAATGAAAATATTTTCTGTTAAATTTAACACATACACTTAATTCCGAAAATAAATTCAATTCAGCGATGGTCAAACCGTGTATTTCTGCATCAACTAAATACAGAACCTCTGTTTTTATGTATGTATATTTAAGTATTTAAGATGATGTAAAGTCCAAAAGCATATAAATCAAGTTTATCAATTTTGTAGTTATTGTATTTGAAGTGAATATAGATGTTAATCTTTGATATCATACAGCAAATATTTTTTCCATTCAAAGTAGGTGTGTATGTATGTGTTATTTATGGCATTTATTATTTACTGGTTAAATCGTTTGAACATGACTGTATTTCTATAATAAATTTATGTATTATTTGAACGTAGCATCGACATTGGAAAAAAGCTCATTAGTTATAGAGCTATATCATCTATCATAATTCGATAGAAGTTACCGCACGCCATAATTCTTCTTCTGTTTCACTAAGACATGGTTTTTCTTTTTCAGGCCACTGCAGCAGCAACGTCGCGTGATCGCCATCCAATAAGAATAAAAATCGCGCGAATAGTATCTAGTTAAAATTTTTCGATTCGATTCCATATCGTGATTTTTTATTGATTTTATCTAACGTATTTTTTTTATTTTGTGAAGTAATTTATACGATAAAGCATTGTTTTTGTTGTAATTTTTTTGGTTTTATTTCGTTATTTTAGTCAAATTTAACTAAATAAATAAAAATTAGTATAATGATTTTAGTGAAATTGTGTAGTGTGTTAGTAATTTTGTGTCTGAACGATTTTATCAAGAGCACCGTTATCGCGACCCGTGAAGCCGTACTGTATTCGAATGAGTTCGCGGTTCATATTCCCGCCGGGAATCAAGTCGCTGATGAAATAGCACAGAAGCACGGGTTCGTCAATGTTGGCCAGGTATGTGTTATTGTTTTTTTTTTAAATAATATTCTGTAGGTACAGCAAAAAAGAATAAAAACATTCACGTCGTTTTTAACTATTACGCATGCGCAGTTACATTTTGGCTGGCATATACATTATTTATTACGATAATGTAAAAATGCAATATATTGTAGGTATATCAGCGGTACTAATTAAGAAATAATTAGATTCGGAACTTGTCAATCAATTATTTCATATTTCTTTAACCCACGTAATTATATTCTTTATTAAAAAACAAACCGCCATGTGTTGGCTCTAAACTTTCTTTTACGTAGTCAGTATATTTTGATTTGATAGTATATAAATTAAAATATAAAACATTTAAATTTAAAAGAAAATATTTTCATTCATTATGTCCAGTTAAATTGTAAAGTTAGATTATTGTCAGATTTCTAAAAAAACATATATATTTTAGATTTAAAATGTTCGATTCTATAGTAATATACAGAAAATATAATTAGTCATTACACATTATTAAAAACTATTATGGCTGAAAATTTTTAGATTTCAAATGAACTTTAAACCTTACAAAATATTTTCATATAATATTTTAAATTATTTTCTAACCTTTGTAACCTTCTTTCACTAAACTTATTTGTGACACTGACAATAAATGTTAAATATCAAAATATTTAAAACAATTGACATGCATAGTAGATGCGATTTATTATATATAATTTCCCATACCTACGTAACTACTTTTACTGCAAGTATAGCCGTTTCGGAGATATTGCAGAAATTGCAAAAAAGTCTTAAGTAAACATGCACTTCCGGTTTGAATATGCTTTTCAATAATAGGAGGTTTTCACCCCAGGCATATACAAATCTTAAGTTTAAAGTTTCATAATTTTATCTTCAACAGTGTAGCCTGTAGAGCGCACACAGCCACACACACACACACAGACGTCATTCCAAAAATAGTCAGACTCGATGCAGGGAAGGTCAAAAGGCGTATTTCCGTTAAAATTTCGAGTTTTTTTTTCGTGATTACAATACTTACTTATTACCTCGTAAAAGAAAGTAAATACTATAACTATAATTTAAAAATGTAATACTTTGATTTGATAATCGTACTAAAATTGTTGATTAATGAAATCCAAACATGACCTAAATATGTAATACATCTGCAACGCTCTACACTCACACACACACACGCACGCACACACTCACGCACACACACACACACACACACACACACACACACACACATATATATATATATATATATATATATATATATATATATATATATATATATTTATATATTCGCAAACTAATCGTTTTCAAGATACATCTGGCTTTCTGTTTTAAGTGCAATACGTTCCCTTTACATTAACATAACAGTTATTTAACGCAAAAAAATAATTTAATTTTGTATTTTAATCACCTCTATCGAAACAAAATATGCTTCATACGTATAAGAAAAGCCAGTGCAATGCACTGCCGATGTTTTTGTTTGGGCTTACCTTAAATGGTTAGTATGTGCCGGTCTTGTCAATAATCTTGAAGAGTTGCATCAACGATTCGAGCAAGGCTGCGTACAATTCAAGGAAGACCACGCATTTTTGAACTGGTGCGGGCTTCTTATGGAGAACATGTATAGACATGGGAAGATGCCATTTCGAACATCCTCTTTAAAATTTTGAATTGAAACAATAATCGTAATTTTTTGCGTTAAATACTTGTTATGTTAATGTAAAGGGAACAGAAAACAAGACGTATCTTGAAAACGGTTCGTTTGCGGAAGCATGCTCATTACGACTTTTCGACTTATTTTTTGTTCTACTTAACTGAATTTTTGACTAAATTGACAATCGATGTAAAATCCTAAATTACTTGAGTAGAATCGATTGCTAATTTTCAAAGAAGTGAAACCTTTATATATTATTTTTAAACTGAAATTTCAAACGAAATAACCTGAGTAACTCCAATTCTGGAAAGTTTGGCATATGCTTCATTGGATATGTTTAGTGCACTGTACGTACGAACATAGTACAGAAAAGCAAAGTATTTGGTAATCCCCAATTCGAAAAGTCTACATCAATTCTAATATGAAGTCGATGTTTACATATTTTATTTTTGAAATACTAATAACAAATTTTATCATCAAAATAAATATATGTTCAGAGGAAAATATAATAAAAACAGTTTAATTTCATGGTACATGGTGGTTTCTACATGAAAACCAATAAATCTGTTCACCAGTGTACGTTATAATTAATTTGAAGAATTTATAAAATGCCTATCAAGCTAAAAAATCGAACGAAAACTAATCAATTGTGTAAACTAATATTTTCTATAAATCTTGACCTATCAATTTGTTTGCCAGTTGAAGTGTTGTCGTAGTAACTATGTTTACTTTTGCATTTACCGTATGCGCACTTTTCTTCTTTCTCATTTCTACACACACACATTCATTCTTTATTTATCTTCGTTTATTTTTTGAAATTGTACTTACTTTGTTGAACATTCTTTATTGTTCAGCGACCACGCGATTCGTCAATTTGTTTCCGCCAAGAACGAAAGTTGCATTGCGTGGTAATTTTTCGTATTTTAGACTTTTATTTTTACATTATTATTATTAGTTAGAGTTATTATTATGTGGATGACATGCTTTAGGAAAAAGTATGTCAGTTTTACTTATTATGATCATAACTTTATTGTTGTACTTGCTGGAGAGTTATTGATAGCTCGCCGTACATTGTAAAGAAAAGCTTAAGTGGTGGTCTGCATATTTTGTCTGTAACATTCTCGTATTCAAAAAATTATATCAAACAAATTATTTTCGCATCTCTCTGTTTCTGAATATGTAAATATGTCATATACTTAGTAATATGTTGGTCGCTCGATCGCTCAAATTTTGTCGCCTCTTCTCCTC
>JADQWA010000119.1:0-120423 GCA_018344505.1 Nebria ingens riversi | reverse complement strand
ATATATATATATATATATATATATATATATGTATGTATATCCATACAGGGATGTTATGGTTATTTGCCCTGAACCCTCTTGATAATATCAAAATAAGTATTTACATATATCAAATATATTATTGTAGATTTTATATCATATTATTCTAATTAGATTTGAGATAAATATTATATGAAAATGTAGACATAATAGGAACCCATTAATTATATTACATTTTTATATTTTATAATTCAGGAATTCTTGAATCTAAAGTTTGTATATACCTATATAATTATCAATATGACATTTTTGACGGCTGTCGATTAAAAAAGATTTTCACCATTTCATTTATCGTAGTTCAGAAATGCACAAGTAGATATAGCTAGTAACATCAAATCAATGTTTAAACAATTATTAAATATTGTTTACGGTGTTAGTTTATCATTTTTGAAATAAATATCAAGACCGAAATACGAATTTATTGTAAATTTTTTTGGTGTTTTCCAACATTTTCTAATGTCAATATTTAAGGTCGTCGCCTTTATTTGGGGCATGATAACACTGGAAATAAACCATAGATTATGTGTACCAAATTTGGTGTCAATCCGTTCAGTATCTTCAAAGCAGAAGGAGCGACAAATTTGGTCTTGCGAGCGAGCGAGCGACGACTTACCTCCAAGTATATGAATGTTTTATAATTTTGGATTCAGAGCGATAAAAGACGTAATTTTTCTATCCGAGAGACTTACAGACACATGACCGAATGCTTTAGTTTTGGTACTACGTACGGCGAGCTAAAAATTAATATTTTTCGGACGTATTACTTGATTACGAACAAATCAAAATAACTCGCCATGCCCGATTTGATATGCACAGTGAGAGAAATATTTTGTAATAAGTATCACAGCCACATATTAACAGTAATTATATTTATAGCTATGGTACCTTTATATATTTTGTTGCTTTTGTTAGCGTAATCACTGACACACTTCTATCAATGTATATTATATTACTTGTTCAATTCTTGCTAACACATCAGTATAGTCGTATCTAGTACGACTCTAATTCCAAAAAAAAAAATACCGCCATGCTTAGTATAATTTTTTTTAAATATATTTTATTTTTGAATTCAATTTAATTTGTCTTTTATAAAACTTGAAACGAGTATAATATAAAACAACAATGCTTTTGCATAGATATTGATTACGTTATTATATAATAATCTTAAAATTCATACTTTTTTATCTCTTCGAGAAAAGAAAAAGAAAACAAAAAAAAATGTTTCAGCACGCTTCTTTTCATATACGGCGCGATCTTTTATATTCTCTTCTTCTATGGCTTGGCTTTTTTAAAACACGTTCAATCATATTTCACCATTTATTCTCCTTATAATTTGACACTTTTTATTACGGAATGTTTTTAACGCTTATCTTTCCATTTTTTTCGATCTTTTCTTTCTTTATATTTTCTTTATTTATTTCTTATAGCATATATAGTGTAGAACAGTGTTTTGCAAACTGCAGGTCACGAATTGCGACCCACTATTGGGTCATAAAATCAATTTAGTGGGTTTCGATAAGAATTTATTTTTTAAATGAGAAAATATCAAATATATATATATATATATAATATATATATATATATATATATATATATATATATATATATGTATGTATATATATATATATATATATATATATATATATATATATATATATATATATATATATATATATATATACACTCTATAACTCTATAATATTAATAATTTTTTTAATACACAAGAGTTTTCGCCAGAAATGTCAGTACTTAATGATAAATGTTTTTAAATGTTTGGTGATTCAGCAGTTTCAAAACCATCAAACAACATAAACTCCGTTTGCTTGCTAAATTATTGAGATGAATGAATAGGTGTACTCTAACTTCTTCAGAGTGGCTTTAAATATATGAAAACTAATAAAGAAGCTTTTCGGATTCAAAAGACACATTTATTGACCAAATTCCTTTTATTTTGATAACAACACATCTTGTACCCATTTTTGGGCATAATTATTAATACACTGAGAAGAAAGTGTAATTATACCAACCTAGAAAATAGTTAGGTTGTTTATTCTCAAGCGATGGAAAGTATGTTTGCGAGATTGAGAGAAGAGTACCTGCTGGATGTAAGATTTTAGGGGCTTTTAAGGATGCAAGATTATGCGTGCATAATGGTGCGCTTGTGCCATCGTTGATGTACCGAATTGAATGTTGGGTTTGGCAAACCAAGCATAAACATCGGCCATGTGTTGGCCCTAATCTTTCTTTTACGTAGTCAGTATATTCTGATTTTATTATTAATTAAAATATAAAATGTTTAAATTTCAAGAAAATATTTTCATTCATTGTCCAATAAAATTGTAAAGTTAGTTTATTACATATGTATTTTAGATTTTAAATGTTGGATTTTATAGTAGTATAACGAAAATATAAATATTCATTACGTATTATTAAAAAATTATTATGGCCGGGCATTGGTTAGTTTTCAAATTAACTTTAAACCAGAGAAAATATTTATATATAATATTTTTAAATTATTTACTAACCTTTGTAACGGTTTTTCACTAAACTTATTTGTGACACTGACAATAAATGTTAAATGTCAAAATATTTGAATATTTAAAACAGTTGACATGCATAGTAGATACGATTTATTATATATAATTTTCCATACCTATGTAACTATGGCAATATAAATAGGATAATAGTAATTTTATCGGAACTGGTACACTTTTTGAAGAAATGTTTCAAACAAAAAGTTGTTCAAATCATTAATATCTTTCCATTTTATTTCTAACTATTTTTACTGTAAGTGCAGCCGTTTCGGAGATATGCAAAAAGTGACTCAAGTAAATATGCACTTCCGGTTTGAATATGATTTTCAAAACTAGGAGGTTTTCACCTCAGGCATATACAAATCTTAAGTTTAAAGTTTCATAATTTTATCTTCAACAGTGTAGGCTGTAGAGCGCATACACACACACACACATACACACACACACACACACGCGCGCGCGCGCACACACACACACACACACACACACACACACACAGACGTCATTGCAAAAAAAAGGGCGTGACTGCTGTGGAAATGAAATTTTTAAGAGGTATTTGTAGTGTATCAAAAAGAGTCAGAAAGAGAAATACGTGGGTGTATGAACAGTGCGATATTGTAAAAAATTTCGTACGTAGAGTCAAATGAGGTGGTATGGTCATGTTGAAAGAATGTCGAATGAATACTAACAAAAAAAAATTACGTGGGCGAAATGAATAGTGTGAGAATGCGTGGTCGTCCTCGGAATAAGTGAATACATATTATTGATAATGAGTTGCGCGAAAGAAAAGTTGTGAGCAAGCGAAATAGAAGAGCTTGTATGAAGAAGCTAATGAATTTGAATGAATCGAAAGAAGTTTGCAAAAATAGAGTTGAATGACGAAAGATTGTCAAGATGGAATGGATGTAAAAGGTTTTCTGCCACTCCATCTAATGGGAATAGACATGATGTTATGTGTGTATGTAGAAAATATTAGCGCGTTAATATTAATATAAATACGTCATTTTGACATAATCAAACCGAAATAGTTGTAGTTTATAGAAAAGTTTTTTTTTGAATTTAACAACTTTTTTCGAGTCTATTTATGCCATTCATTAGTTGCTGTAGATGATATAATGCGAAGGTATGACCTAAGACCTAAGACCGTTTTCAAATAAAAAATATTCTGACGTTTCTTATCATATTTTATGTCCTCTATTATTATAAATGAAATATTTATTTAACAATATTTACTGTGAAAAACAGTAAAAAAACATAATTAACTACTACTTAAAATATATCTGAGAGCAGAATTTATGCCGGAAATCCCCTATATTCGCATAAAGATTATACTATGTTTACTTGAATCATGTTATTTTAACGAACGAATGCTCTCCCTCTATGCATTAGTTTGCTGAGCATTCATGAACTTATTTTGCAACCTAATTTACTGAAGCAACCTCCTCGTCTTCTTCCTTCTTAGTTCAAAATTACCATATGCAAAATAAGTCGTCATAGTATCCAAAATTCAGATGATGTTTGGTTCGTTGAATGAAGCAAGTTGTATGAAGACACCGTCTTCGTCCTAAAAGCTCTTTAACCGCTGAGATTAATCCCCGTGGTAAATGTAACTAATGCATGACCGTTTGCATAATTGCAAATTGTTATCTAATTAAAACAATTATGATATTATCTATTGATTAATACACTCTTAAAAGTTAATGTGCCTTTTCAGAAATATCAGAATAAAATAGTTATAATGTACGTACTTCTTAAACTAAAAAGGTCAATTCTACAGAATAATCATTTTACAGCTCGCTCCGTTGCTGCGAATATAAAATAACATGTACAAAAAACATTCTATGCCATGCCTTGGCCCAAAATATATGTATTCGAAATTCGTCACTGTGTGTGCCAAATTGGGTCAAAATCGGTTAGGAACTGTATCCTAAGGGAATATACGGCAAATTTGGTTCTTACATAGTACAGATACTACAAAAAACGAAAATAGAGACCTCGAAGCAGCTATTAAAACAATCGATAAAGTGAAACTATTTTATCCTCTTTGCGCTTAGACAAGTTGCATGCCATAAAATTCATGTATTATTTAATGAAACGGCGTAATGTTTCTAATACTTGTATACTAGAAATATAATACCGCATATAAAGAAGTTATATAGGTCAAAATTACGGTTTTTAATTTTTTTTTTGTTTGAACATTAGGTATTTTCATATTTCGTATAAGATCATTAAAAAACAGTAAGTTAATTGTGGCTAATTAAATATCCAAAAGGGTTCATTCTTAATTTATATTTATCATTTTAACACTGTTAATAACAAAAATAAATCCATGCGGTCATGGGTTGTCATTTTTATTTTGTGCATCTATTCCAAAGTAGAATTCCGATTACTGGATGGATGTATTTTTTAATGTCTCTCTAAGGGCGGCCGCTAAAAAATGTACTAAGATAATACCTTCAAAAAATTTTATTACCCACAAATCTGTTTTATATGTTTTGTTTTTACGTAGAGCTAGCCTTCCAGTATTGTTGTACCTTTTTAAAACGCAGGTTTCAGCAAAATGCCAATGTATATCCGAATATAATCCTGAAATTTGAAACAAGTGAAAAAAATTTAGCAACACTGAAATAAATTTTGTAACGAAAATTTTGTTTAAATCTAACTGTAGACGTATGAAAAGTTGCAAGCATTTATTTACTATGCTGTGTTTACTATGCTGTAAGAAGTGAAGAACAAACACTTGTGAAGGACTATCGATGAACTAAAATAACTACATGAAGAAAACAGGTCGTAAAATAAATAAAAACTAAATTAAAATGACGAGCAAGTAAAATGGAAAATTGATCAGTTTCTTACTTAAAGAATAACTTTCACAGTAATTATTTATCCTAAAATGTCTTAAATTGGTGCCTTAAATTAGTGACTTATTTCTTTAAATCTTCATTCTTTTTATTAATGGACATATTCGTTTTTACCATCCCTGAATTTATATTGACTATTTTCTCAATAGCGTCTGTGTGTCTGTTTGTGGGTAAACGCTCTAACTCCAAAACCGTCGAACATACATATTTGAAATTTTAATTATAAGATTTTAAAAAGAATATTTAATGATTATGCTCAATTATTCTAAAATTTCTCAAAAATGGTTGCGTACTTACAAAGAAAATGGTAAGATTCAAAATGAAAGACAACTTTTGTTTGAAAAATGTTCTCACACAGTGTACCATTTGTAAGAAAATCGCTTATGAATTTCACTAATTTTCATATTAGATAGAAATATTACATGTATTTACTTCTGTGAATTAATTATTTTTGATGATTGACAGTTTGAGTTATCATTACGCATTTGACAATATCACTATTTTGAAATTATTTATAACATAATAACCGGTAACTAATGCATGTTATCTTATCGATAAGTTTTCAGTAACTGATCGACAGTAACATATCAACATATCATTTATCGCTATAGTTTATTGCACATTTATAAATAATTATTTAATTTAGTTTATGTGGATAAAGTCTTTGTACTACTTCAAGAAAATACTACATTTATAACTTACGTCGATTTAAACATAATACTTATGTATTTGTTGAGTAATAATAAAAACAGGCAAATAATTTATTTAAAAATCTGGCTGATTACGCAATTCATACTAGAATAGTTTTACCTGGTTATAGCAACTGTTAAATATTGATTATGTGAACAAATATAAATTTCAGTAAAAGCTTGGAATTCTTTTTATGTACCTATATTTATCTTGGTAAAATGTAGATTCATGCCTGATTTTAAAATAATACTTTTAATTATAATGCCATCTCATCAACATTCATAAAAACTGGGCGAAATACATACAATGAAATACATTTGAAAGACTATGAATTTGAGTTCACACTCGCCATTTAATTTCATAAGGGTGTGAAATTACGCCATATCTACCAAAGATCCATTTTCATGACGTACAAATAACTTTATTTTCTAGATAAAAATAAACATGGCGTATGAAATTTCATATATGTACCTAGCAGAAGTTCATTGAAAAGAAAAACGTTAATTATCCTATGTTTCTTGTAAAGCATATCTTAGAACAAATATGTATCAAACGAATTCAATTTGAGAACAAATCATGATGAGATATTTAATATTTACTTAAATTTAAATATATTACGCATAGTGAATTAAAAGTTTTAATTGCTACATTTTACATGTAAAATAAGATGGTTACTACACTGTTAAGTAATTTTATCGCTGCCTGTAAATTTCCTTTACAAATAGCATATGTGCAAACGTTAAATCAAAATGTCACAAAAGTTTCTTTGTTTCTGAGTTAATACGGTGCTGTTCTGCACGTTAGTTGCGGAATGGTTGGCTTGGTTGATAATTGTAAACGGATATAAATCACGAGATTTGTGCATAGGAATCAGTTGTGATTTGTACGTGACCTGCAACTGAACTTCGCTAATTCCTTAGAGCGGAAAACCGGCCTACTTTCCCATTATCCCGCTGGATTCCAGCGAATGGACATTTCCAGACAAGCAGACTGTGTGCGTCTGTTGTTTTCTCTCTCACACTAATCAATAGCGCCTGATAAACAATGCTACAACGTACCTCATGGGCTGATTCGAGTTATCGAAAGAGTAAAAATATGACATTACATAAATTTAATTTCATTATATAGTTATTATACTAAATAATAAATACTGTCATCGTGAAAAAATCGAATTTGAGCATCTTATATTCAAATTAACTACTATATCAACGCTCTTGCTCTAAAAACATATTTATTTAAGTTGCCTCTCAAAGTGTTCTATTTGCAAGAAAATTGCATTTGCAACTCATTCATTTTCATATGTTGCCACAATTACAATATGTATTTACTAGTATATATTATACAGAAAACAAATAAATTAATAGAATAGTATTAAAGGTAAAGGTGATCAGCTTTATATAAGTCTATTTGCGTTATTGAATTAATTATTTATTGATTAGCAGTTTAAATTATCAAAAACATAAAAATTGCACAATTATTATTAAAATGATTTACACATTATGTAAAATGAATAATTATATTTCATTAAATTATTATATTTATGTGTAATATTCTTCCTATCTAAAGAGAAGCGTATAATAAATTCTATTTAAAGGCACTTTTCATTTAGAAAAAATATATTAATTATTTCTTGAGGGTTTTTAATTTTGTTCTTTTGTTTTGCCCATGAAGGTTAGAATACTACAGGGGAGAACATAAACTGACTTTAGGGGTTATCTAAGTGATGCATGGTGAGAGACCGGCGTATAATATTGATTTTTTATAAGCATATAATCAAAATTATAAAAATCAACATAATAAAATCAATTTTAATAATTATATATATATATATATATATATATATATATATATATATATATATATATATCCTTCATTTTATAAAATATACTACTTTAATGTTATATAATTTTAGAAATTGCGAAAGCTAAACATGAATATTTATTTATTTAATTAAAATGAAGGGGGTAGCGGGATAAGCTATGTCAATTGGCCCGGAAGGATTTCGGTTTGTGAGTACTTTTATCTTGTCAATGACCTTATAAAATCATGATTCAAATAGTAGTTAGCTCATTATTCACCCACCTTAGGAGTGAATCATCAGGAAATAGGTTTTTTTAACATATGGGCGGACATGATTTTTTTTTCGCCCGGTTAAGTAACCTGATCTTAACTTTAGGTACATATCGACTAATGTACTATCTTTTAGGAGTGCGTGAGAATTTTCTATGCATTTTTAAAGTGGTTAAGGCCTTCAAAAATCAATTTAAATGTAAAAAAATGGGTAAAAAATCGATTTTACAACTTAATCAACAATAGAACACTTATTTATAAAAATTGCAATATTACCCGATAACGCTGAGAAATAAACTTTGGCCATTTTGTGTATGACGTTCGTCGATATTATTCATAAAATTGACGTAGTAGTACCACGTGACCATGCATCGCTGATTTTAACTAATGTTCTCTCCAGTAGTATTCTTACCTTCATGGTTTCGCCAGATGTCACAAAAGCTCTTGAGTAATCATTTAACATCTAAGGATCATCAAATGATATAATTTTCGTTGTAATTAATTTCTTGATTAAATCCAAAAAATATCGAACTAACGTAACCATATCAATTAAGTCAGTTACATACCATTGATAAGGAATAAAGTACCATTGACAAGAACCGTAGGAGGAAACTAGGAAAACATTAAATACACCACGGCAGAAATAACTTCTTCCACAAAAAGTACAGTGATTCTGTATTTTTTTATATTTATTCGCTGGAATAATTCATCCCAGATCACATAGACATTACGCAATATTACACGTGATCAATATATGTATATAAGATGGATTACGTTTGTTTTGTCTTAGAGGAAAAATGCATTTTTGCACAATACCTCTATGATCTGACATGGATTCTAGTTAATTATGTATAAATGTTATGCTAAGTTATCTTCCTATACAAATATCAATACTTCAAAACATTAATTTGTATAATTCAAGAATGCTTCACCGGAGTAAAATATCCAAACCAAATTTTATAAACTCAAACTAAAGATTTCTATTTTCAAACGGTAAATATTTGTGTTTTACTTTAAACTTAATTAATTTCAGAATTAGTAAGTAAAGTATTTTATTTTAAGAAAAACAAAAGTAAATTCGTAGTAATTTAAAGCAACTGTGAGAAAATAACCAGAGTGAAATTCTTGATAAACTAAAAGTAATCTATCTACCTCGAACATTAAAAACGTGCCCGCTAGTAATTTAATACAACTACAACACAGTCATGTTCTCGTAATCTGTGAGAAAAATAAAAAGACTTTTATCGCGTGTCAATAAAATGTTGTTAAATTCTCTTTGCTCGACGTCAAGCAACGCGAAATGCATGCTGGAAATATGAAAATTGCTTCTAGCAAGTATAGTAAGTGCAGTGTGAAAAACATCAGACATAGTAAATAATGGAACTTAATAATAATAACAAGAAAAATGGAATAAAATGATTTTTTAAATTTTAAATGCGCAGCACTTTAAGGATCTAAAAGAAGAAAGCGTTTTTTTTTATACCAATACTATAAAGATACACGAACCGATAGTTCAAAATTAGAAGTAGATTAATTCTATTTTTTTTTTTAACTAAACGAATTATATATGTCTTTAAAATATTGGCTAAAATTGAATGCTTAATTGATGAACGTCGAAGCAATTGTTCTACAGGATGAACTGTCCAATAAGGCGGCTGGACATGAGTTTTTGTTTTGTCGGAAATAGCTTACATTTTTTGGTAGTCGGCCGTGTTGGCAGTACCGAAAATACTATAATACTATCTAATACGTAATAGATACGTTTCAAGAGCTTAGAATGAGAAACTATAGATTTATTATCATGAAAAGAAATATCTGCAGTATCCCACACTGTACTTTTTGTATACGTAGTTGTATACCTATTTAGTTTATATTATATCTATTATGACCGGACATTTTGTAATCAATAAAGTTAAAAACCTAACATAATATATTCTTCATTGCTACATTTTGCATATTTTATTAACCTTTTAATCACTTTCTCACTCAATCTATTTGTGACAATTGATGTCAAATATCAAATCCCAAATTATTTGAGTCTATTTATAGTATATTTCCGAATTTGAACCAAAAAAACCGCAACCGCGGTTTTTTGTTCCGAAATTGAACCGACTTCACTTTCATGAATTGGTTTTTGGTTTAAATTTCGGAATGTGGTTCATGAAATCTTGGTTATTATTGCGTGACCAAAACAACCACAAATTGATCGCGGTTTTTTTATTTCAAATTCGTTTTGGTTAATTTTCTACTTTCTACCAATTTGTCATTGCGCAAAGCGGGTTAGTGCGTGATTTTGGTTTATATTTGTTTTCAATGGATCAGTGCATGGTTGTAGCTTGTGCAGTGCTGCGAATTAAAATTTGACCATATCTGCCGGAATATTTGTGTTTTCATAACCGCCGAGTGTTCCGAATTAAAATTAACGTTTCAGGAAACCAAAGCAACCACAAAATAACCATAACCGCAGAGGAGTTGGAGACGTCTGTGTGATCATTGCCAACAGGTTTATGTGTATTTATCACCTTTTTCTTATTTCTAGTCTTTCAAGTAGATTGAGACACATGCCTTTCTTTTCAATGTGTAAGATTGTATAATCCTCTTTAAATGTGTTTTTGTATTGTAAGAAGTATTGAGCAACCCTGTTGTAGTTTTAACTCCAACAGGATTTTCTGTCTGGTCATTGGCAATAGGTTTCTGAGAATTTATCTCATTCTTTATTTCTAGGCTTTCAAGTAGATTAAGATTCAATGTATAAGAAACATACACAGACGTCATCCCAAAAATAGGCAGACTCAATTCAGGGAAGATCAAAAGGTGTATATCCAATAAAATCTCAAAATCGACTTTTTTCATTATTAAAATACTTATTTATTACTTCGTATAAGAAAGTAAAAACTAAGTATTTAATTAAAATACAATTTACAACACAAAATACCTGACTAGATTAACAAATTTAATTTTATTGGCATATCTTACTCTCACAAAACCATGGCACGTGGTAGAATTTCAACTATTTTAAAAATAGTTTCATACCATAGAACGTTTCTAAAATTCTTTCCGAAAACTCTCCACTACAGTTTGTATGTCAAATAAATTGACATTCGCAGGCACGCCATTTATATTTAAATAGCTCATTTTTGCAACAAATATTATAACCGTCCACGTGCGTAATACGTTTATGAAATTCGGAAATTACGCGTCATCAATGTAATTTTTTTTCTTCTTGGTATACTACACTACTAAAGTTAGTGTTTCGTATTTTTTCAAGAAATGAAATGCATTATAATGTGACTTGTAATTCTGTGATCTGCTGGCAGGCCAATTGGTCATTCCAGTAGGGTGCCTGGAAGTTCTATCATTATAGCAGTTTTTTTTACTTTCTTTTACGAAGTATAAGTAAGTATTGTAATCACGAAAAAAAAAATTCTCGAAATTTTAACGGAAATACATCTTTTGACCTTCCCTTAATCGAGTCTAACTATTTTTGGAATGACGTCTGTGTGTGTGTGTGTGTGTGTGTGTGTGTGTGTGTGTGTGTGTGTGTGTGTGTGTGTGTGTGTGTGTGTGTGTGTGTGTGTGTGTGGGTGTGTGTGTGTGTGTGTGTGTGTGTGTGTGTGTGTGTGTGTTGTGTGTGTGTGTGTGTGTGTGTGTGTATGTGTGTGTGTGTGTGTGTGTGTGTGTATGTGTGTGTGTGTGTGTGTGTGTGTGTGTGTGTGTGTGTGCTCTACAGCCTACACTGTTGAAGATAAAATTATGAAACTTTAAACTTAAGATTTATATATGCCTGAGGTGAAAACCTCCTATTTTTGAAAAGCATATTCAAACCGGAAGTGCATGTTTACTCAAGACTTTTTTTGCAATTTCTGCAATATCTCCAAAACGGCTATACTTGCAGTAAAAATTGTTAGAATAACATTGAAAGATATTAGAATTCTGCACAACTTTTGTTTGAAACATTTCTTCGAAAATACCAGTTACAAGATCTTATCTTATTAATATTGCCATAGTTACGTAGGTATGGGAAATTATATATAATAAATCGCATCTACTATGCATGTCAATTGTTTTAAGTATTCAAATATTTTGACATTTAACATTTATTGTCAGTATCACAAATAAGTTTAGTGAAAAAAAACGTTACAAAGGTTAGTAAATAATTAAAAATATTATATGTAAATATTTTGTAAGGTTTAAAGTTCATTTGAAAACTAAAAAATGTCCGGCCATAATAATTTTTAATAATGTGTAATGAATAATTATATTTTCTGTATATTACTATAGAATCGAACATTTTAAATCTAAAATACATATGTTTTTTAGCAATCTGACAATAATCTAACTTTACAATTTTACTGGACATAATGAATGAAACTATTTTCTTTAAGTTTAATCATTTTATATTTTAATTTATATTCTATCAAATCAAAATATACTGACTACGTAAAAGAAAGTTTAGGGCCAACACATGGCCGATGTTATTTATTAAAGTACGCAACGTGACCACATTGGCTAAGGAATAATTCTAATCAGTGACATCACGTTGTATACTCTATAATTTGAACTGTTTTCTAAACCAGTATATCTCCAAAAACTAACATTTATTGATTTAAATAAATGGAAATGTGCCTTACAAACTTAATTAAATTCATATTTATTTCACATTTATTAAATTTTAAATTAAAAAGAAAAAGATTTTAAATCCTTTATTAAAATATGAAATTATAACAACGTAAGGATCTTTGATTCTCTATACGGTTTAATAAAATGTTTCGTGTATTACAATAAAATTCTAAATTAAAAGAAAATATGACTGTACTATTAAATGAATTTATTGAAAATTTTGTTATGATACTTCATATACGTAGATATATTTTACACATTTGCCGTTGCAATAGCAATAGCATCGGATATATTTTCGGTGAGAGAAGATTTACAAGCGAAATTATTGGAGCGGAAAGGTCGCGATCGAGTACGGACAAGGGAATCTTTCTGAAGAGCATGTCTTGATCTTTGAAACAATGAAATGCGCAACTGAAAATCCTGTATGACATTTTGGTTTCACAAAAGATAAAGAAAAACTCTCATGTTTGTTTTGTATGTGATGAAACAAACATGTCAAATGATCATGAGAGTGTAAAAGTATATAACATTGCGTGGAGAATTCACGCTTTGACAGTTTAGGAAACCAAATGACATGTTATGTAACGGCGGTTTTTTGTTTGTGTGCAGGTACAATGGGTACAACAACAACACGAGAAACGAAGAAGGAAAAGGGACTATGTTGATCCGTCCGTATCGCCATTCGCTTCATTCTTCAGTGCCGTAGCGCCAGCAGCAAGACACGGCCATCCCAGATACAGAGCTGTAACCGGTAGAAGTTTTCCCGATCCACTATTCAAAGAACAATGGTACCTGGTAAGTTAGAACATTTTTATCTTTTATTCATGTACATTTATTCTTTATACTCTTATTGAAAAACCAAACGACAAAGCAAACATACCTATATTTAAATTCAAATTTTATTTAATGGAGCTACAATACATTTGTTGTCTAAAGGTAGGAATACTATTTTAATAGATAATATTCACCAAAATGTTGAAATAGCGCCCATAAATTTATAAAATACTACCCATTTTTTGTTTTTTAAATAACAACTACCGTTTAATTTTTATTTTCTTATAAAAGTATAAAAATCATTAAAATTCAACGCAAATATCTGTTTCGAGCGCCCTTGAATTCATATCGACTATTTTCAGCCTAAAGTGTGTTTAGATGGTCTTTATGCACTATAACTGAAAAAAGGTTAACTCCTACATTTAGAAGCATGATATTTAATATTTTCATTAAATTTAGGAGTGCTGATTAGTTTTGAACAACCTGAAGTAATACTTCCGTTTTCACTTTTTTTTTCTATTTTAAGGATGGTCAGGAGACATATCGAAATGCTATAAAATTGTCGATTTTTCTTAAATAGTTAATAGCTGTATTTCAAATATTTCTGAAAAGTTTGAAAACGTTTCACTAAATACTTTAAAAGTTACATGGTTTTTATTTTAACACTGACTCTTATGGGAAAACGGTGCGCTGGATATATATATATATATATATATATATATATATATATATATATATATATATTTATATATATATATATATATATATATATATATATATATACGAGTATATATATATATATATATATATATATATATATATATTTATATATATATATATATATATATATATATATATATATATATATATATATATATATATATATATAACGAAGTATTTCGTGCTACTGCTTCCGATTATAAATTGCTTTCTTTTGAATTTCCTAAGGTCAGAAATATATATATATATATATATAATATATATATATATATATATATATATATATATATATATATATATATATATATACAAATATATATATATATATATATATATATATATATATATATGAATAAATAAAATAAAAACTTAAATAACGTGTGAAGGGCATAATTAAAAATATTAACGCAAAGTTTCATTAGCATTCACTTGTTTTAAAGAGATTAAATTATATTGGTTGAACACCCAATTCTATAGTATAATTCTTTTGAAGCTCAGCTCGCTGATTTATAATAAATTGTATTACTTTAAACATCAAACACGTAAATATTAACTAAATAACAGATTTTGTTTACTAAAAATTTTAGTAATTCGTAAAAAAAAATTGACAGCTTATGAAAAGCTATAATGTTATCACACTTCTCAGAGAAACATTTGCAATTGAAATTAATAACATTAAATATAATATTTATTATTTAATAACACTTAAGTCTTCTTATTTATTATTTTAATTTTTCATATTTATTATTTAAACATCATTTATTACATCGTACCAAAAGAATTTATTATCTCATATATATTGACACTTAAAAGTTCAGTTGTCTTAAATAACAAATTAGCTAATTTGGCTAATGAACATCATTAGTCATGAAATAATACATTCCTACATTCAAGTTCAGGCCCCGGCTATCACTTTTGGCACTTGTGACTTCATTGCTACATGCAAAGTGCATATATTTGAACTTTACCTACTTTTTTAAACAATTATACAGCCTGAACATCGTTAAGAAAAACTATGCGTTAATTTAAAAATGTCCTTTTTTTATAAAAGAAAGACATTACCAGTTTTTACAACTTTTGTATGAAAATTTGATTTAGATAACCTATTTTTGTGTTACGGATTTTAGAAATGCCGTGTTTCTTTATTTCTTAAAATCGTCTTTGAAACCAGTTCGGATCTTACCTTGTATATAGGATATAGGTCACTTTCAATTTATTCGAAGATAAAGCGTTAAATGCTTATACAAAATGGAATCGGGTTAGGAAATCGATAAGAATAAAAACCTTATACAATCGCATATTTAAATAATACCTTATCCAATGCAAAGTATATTTTCTAGGATTTATGCAACTTCGATTTTGTCTATAATAACTTTTGTTTTATAAAACACATTTTCTTGCTGATTGCAACTATGAGATAAACTGAGAAAAATACTTGTTATTCAAATAATTTTTTTAATGCAACAGCACTAGAATAGATATTTTCCAATTGGATGCATATCAGCGACGCAGTAACTGAAAATGAGTAATTAATAAACATAATTTTCTGCAATAAAACTAAATATAAATATCTGCGTCATCTACTCTGTTAAGAAAAAAGTAATAATTTTACCATAACTAAGAATTTACTTATTTCGTGTTTCGGTGTAAAATGCATGTCTGGTGAATAAAATAGCAAGTCATATATTTTGTAAATGATTTAAACACATTGGAGTATTTGAAAATATAGGTTCCCCGTAGCTTTATCAATTTACTTCGATCTATATTTTATTTAGCCTCATTGAATAATTTACTGAATTCAATTGAACATGCAAAATTGTCTTTGTCATTGGTAATTTCT
The DNA here is from genome assembly GCA_018344505.1 of Nebria ingens riversi. Classification (NCBI taxonomy): domain Eukaryota; kingdom Metazoa; phylum Arthropoda; class Insecta; order Coleoptera; family Carabidae; genus Nebria; species Nebria ingens. The sequence continues at coordinate 104,275 of JADQWA010000119.1, read as the reverse complement.
TCTTGAGTATCGTTTTTTGGTAATAAACGCATGATTTTCTGTGATCTCACATAAAACGAACTTTATGTTAGAAGATTGTTTTATCAAAATAAATTAGCAGTAAAATATCCGATATTTGCTCCATTTTTTAAAAATAATTATTTCAAAATAAGTAATTTAAAAATAAACTTATAACTATATTATTAAACTGTAAAACTAATATATCTGTTTTGAATTTGGGTATAACATCTTTATAATATATATATATATATATATATATATATATATATATATATATATATATATATATATATATATATATATATATATATACATATATATATATATATATATATATATATATATATATATATATATATATATATATATATATATATATATATATCTGCATATCTGCTTTGAATATATATTAATCCTTGATATTATTTAAATTTATCTGGGTACAAGATACAAAATTGTATGCCACATCTTCTTGACTTTCAAGCATGTATTTTTCAAGATGTCGTTACCGACTATCTTTTTGCTTCACTCCAAATTCTCAAACGTAAGGTGCCATAGGACACCGTTGCATAGAATTTTCCGAGTGTATTATTACTATCAATTAGATAATTGTAGAAATCACTGGCATGGAAAAGAATTGCTCAGGCTGTTTATTTAGATTTGTATTTATAGAAAATCTCACATTAACTTGAAAATACTAATGAGATGAATTTACATAATTTGTCATTATGTAAATAAGAATCTCGGATTGTCTATAGAAACGAATTGCGAATAGTGATTTAATTTAAAACTCTATGAATGAGTTAAGATTATTGTAAATATCTTTTTATAGTTTTAGAATCTTGAAGCTAACCATGAAATTAGCGTTAAATTAATGTCTGTTTAAGTTTGAGACCCAGTTGTAACATACAAGTTAAGTACAGCAAAATTGAATCAAAATTTTATTGCTGTAATTTTTTTATTTGTTTTAACTAGAGTATCAAAGTTGACTGATCCTCAATTAGTTTACTCTTTTGATTTTTACAATTTTATAAAATGTTATTTTAAGAAATTATATTTGTAATTTATTTTATTTTGCAATTATTGTTTCAGAATGGAGGTGCAAAAGACGGTTTGGATATGAATGTCGCACCAGCATGGCAAAAGGGATACACTGGCAAGGGAGTTGTAGTTTCTATACTTGATGACGGAATTCAAACTAATCATCCTGACCTCGCTCAAAACTACGTAAGTATAAGTTATATATGTATATATATATATATATATATATATATAATATATATATATATATATATATATATATATACATATATATATATATATATATATATATATATATATATATATATATATATATATTATTAAAAAATATGGAGTTAGGGATTGTTTTTTTTTTTGCCATGTGCATGGTTATCTTCAAGCGAGTCCATAATTTAAAAATAAAATATACAAGATGCATAAATACGCATCCCATCATACTCCTATTCCCACTTTGGTGCCTGTGACGACACTATTTAAGCATTTGATTGCTTAGTTCCTAACGATCCACTGAAATAAACAATAGCAACTAATAAAAATACTATTAAATTGAATTGAATTGAAATCGATGCTATTGTAATACCGTGAGAACAAAATCACAACAAAGAGATTTTATACTGTATTTTTTATTTAAAAAAACAATTGATGCGGTGCTCAACTATTTGATAATGAAAGCCAAATTGCTCTAACGATGGAATGCAGGGCTTTGGTTTCTAAATGCTAGTGAAGGCGACTACAAATATTTAGATTTACGATTATAGCGTCGTTTTCATTGTTTTTGACTTTTCTGGACGCACTGCAATAGGTTGTATTGTTCAGCGGCGCATCAAGTCGAGCTTATTTTATTTCCAACTTTATTTGTTGCTATCCGATATTTCAGTCGTAAAAAAATATATTTCAAGATTTACCTAGAAATACATTTTAGGCATCCTTATATCAATATATTTTCGTTGTGTCTATTACTTTTTAATTTTTTCTTACTTATTTATACACATATAAAATTAATTAAAAGTCACACATGGCCTCTGGAGAATGGATCTCTGAAGGTTTTCATTGCGATAGTGGTTACTTTATTGTAAATGTGAAAATAAACAAGCATTGGCTTAGCCAATGCTCAGAGCTCGCCTGGGGCGAGCTATTTAGCATTGGCTACGTCAATGCCTAAAGTTTGGCGTGGCGAGTTTCTGAATAAATAAACAATATATTTATAGCGATCAAAGCAACAATTAAACCAACAATGACATAGTAATTAATCAAAGATATCTTTATTCATACCTTGGTTATTATAAAAAATATACTTGGCGTCGGCGAGCTGTTGCCTAAACTTTGGCATGTCGAATTTCTGTATAAATAACTATTATTGCACTATAATTAAAATAATCTTAGTAACAACCAAATCAACAACGATATAGTAATCAATCTAAAATATCAACTGTCATATGCACTAGTTAAAGTATCGCGCAAGCCGGAAAAGAACAAAAACAGTTCAATTGTATTTTTATTGATTTTATTTATTTTCAAAATTATTATTTTCCTTATTTTTTTACGGCTTTCAGTTATAACTTGAATAAACTTTAAATACATCAAAAAAATTGTATTTTTTTGGTATAATTTGGTATAATTAATATTTCTATAATTGATTTATTTTAAAAAAATTATCATGTTCATTATATTTTTACGGCTTTCAATTATAATCTAAAAAATGTTTAAATACATCAAATAATTTGGAAATTTACGTAGATCTTGTTGATATAACTATTATTTTTCTAAGTGCTTTTTAAGGTGTAAATTTTTTTTTTGCGGGCCCAATACCTCCTGAAGTACGGCTCTGATTGGATTTAATTTACGACCGGATGGAATTGGCCTCTTACACAATATGTGTGCGAAATTTGGCTGAGATCGGTTTAGTATCTTCAGAGGAGAAGAGGATGGTTGATCTTACAACTAGCGAGCGAACGACCAAGTATTTGAGATATTTACATTTTCGTCATCAGGGCGATAAATGATGAACTTTTGTTAAGGAAATTTTTCAATCCGAGAATGTTACAGACTAATTATGCTGACGAACACTTAAGCTCTTCGGTACTACGTACGGCGAACTAAAAATGTACTGTCAGTAAAATCTGTGAAGTACAAGCGGTCATGTATTGTATAAATTGTAACGTGGTTGTAAAGCCAGTTGACGTGCAATGAAAAATAACTTTTAGCAGTCAAATATAAGTCATGGCGACAGAAGTATTTTGCTCATCGGTCATTCTCGAATTTGTGTGAATCCAGAAGAAGCAATATGTTTCCGATGTATCCAAATTGAACATCAATTATTTCTGCTCGAAAATTTTAATTACTTCTAAATCCTTGTTTTAATTCACGATAAATATACTAGAGCTTCATTTTTGCGGCGGTACGGCGTTGAAGTTTAGTTTATAATTTAATAGACCTGAACTTGTGTCACAACTTGAAACGTGTCAAATAAACAAAATTTAAACAATGCACATGCACATATCAAGAATGTTTTTACATGCACAATTGTCTTCTCGTTACATGTTTGTGTGAAGTGTTTCACAAAATTTTAATTAAACAGAATAGTTGCCCATTATGCAAATGCTATAAACATATTTTTTCTGCATCACAATGTAATAAAATACAAATTTATTGCGTGTTTGATACGAAACATTAAATTAGTTCAAATTGACAAAAGCCTAATTTTTTTATTTTGATTGATATTAAAGCCGTTCGTAATTTCGAGCAGCTTCAAAAATCAAATTAAACTTAAATTAGATTATTAAAATATCTGCGGTGTCTTGCACTGGACTTTCTTATACGTAGTAAAATATAAATTTTGAAAAATTCAAGGATATATAATTAGACTATATTCGTAATTATTATGACTGAAAATTTGTTAGTTTTCAAATAAATGAAATACTTAACAATATATTCTTCAATGCTCCCTATTTGAAATATATAATTTTTTAATATTTTTGTTACTATTTTAGACAATCGATATCAATCCCAAATTATTTTAGTCTATTTTGTTTCACTCTTAAAATATTGACAGGCTTAGTTGATATGATTTATTAAATACCAAGTTCTATACTATGGCTAGATATATAAGAAATTTTAAAATTTCAGTAGCAGTATTATTATAGCTGGTACGCTTTGTGAAGAAACTTTTCATACAAAAGTTGTGCGAAATGATATCTTTCATTTAAAATATAATTATATTTGTCATTTCAGAGATACTGCAGGAACAACAAAAAAGCCTATATAGTAAACATACACTTCCAGCTTGGGTTGTCTATATTTCGGATGCAAGCATTAATGATGTACAGTAGTGACATCTAACAGAATAAGTTTCCGTGACTACGGTCACAAACAAATACACACAGACGTCATTCCTAAAAGGTGTATTTCCGTTAAAATCTTTAGAATCTTTTTCTTCATGATTACAGTATTATCTTATTACTTTGTACAAGATATTAAAAAGATACGATGGAATTAGAGTACTATCGATTGCTGTTCAACAAAGCAGCGTCTGTTGTTAATATAATTATGAATCACAACTTGAAAGTTAGCCGGAAAAATAACTTGATTTGGATTATAATGCGTTAAGACTTTTTATTATGGAATTCCATAGTAGATGTTATTTTGTCACTATTTTGTGACTTCTTAATTTTTCAAATTTCAACTATAATTTGTAATTCAATTTGTTTTATTTCAATTGATAATTTAGTAGTGTAGAAGGATTTGTTTTCTCTCGTAACTCCAGTTCCGAATTTTATATGTTAGAGTTTCGAAATTCAGTCTCAAATCTTGAAATGTTGTCAAAATCCAATATGCTTGTGTTACTCTTCTACGCCATCGTAGTGTCTCAACTAATAAATTCTTTTATATTTGAAAATATGTCAAAATAACTTAATTGTGTTAATGTTTGCATAAAATGTGAATCGAACAAATTTGCTGCAAATGGATATAAAGATCGTCTTACACTACACAATATATTGAACAAGAAATTGAACAATTTTTGGAACAACCAATACTACCTAATATCATACAGTAAATTGTTTGAAATATTGTCTTGCAAGACAAGCTTTGCCAATGCTTGTTTAGAAATAAAATCGCTGTCATAATGAAACAATAACGTTCTTTCTTCATCTTCACGATTCATCTATTGTCCCATCTGTTATTATTGTTTTATAATATTGAGTTGATTTTTGCTCAATAGTCTGTTGTTTTCGTTGTTGTCATTCGCAGCAACCTTGGTATCTGGTCTAATAACTATTTTGTCCACAGACTGTTATGACATGGCTATCCGCTGTTATTTCTTCTTTGAACTGACTGCAATATTATAAGATTTTTAAAATTTGAATTTTTAATAGCCCGCATTAATATTTTCGTTCTCTCAAATTGACAAAATGATACTATATAAATAAGTTCTGACTCACTTTGAACGTATCAAGGTATTCTTATTTTTATTTTGTTACATATGAATAGCAGCAAAATAGTTTCAGACATTTCAGCAACAATAAGAATACATCCATCATTATCAGTAGTGTTTGGATTTCCATAAACAGTGCTGTAGGCATATGTATATTTTTAAATTAGGAAAAATAATTTTTGGGCTTGCGATCTAATACGTCATAATCAGCAGATAATTAAATTTAAAAACTTCCAGAACCAAGAATTATATTTCTTAATTTGTGACCACAGTCGATAAAATCACTCTTTTAAATTTAAATTGTTTATAATTAAATAAAAATCAAAATTTATCGTTATTGTGTTTTTAATAAATAGCGGCTATATTGAACTGATTTTTAAGTAGTTGTCAGATTCATTATATTCAACTTATACTGCATTTACAAAGTTTTGCTACATTTGATTTTTTACGGTTTTATGAAACATAAATATTAATTAGTGCAGTAATTATATTATTTAGTTTGCATTGCAAATATTTTCCCTTAAAAACCATAGTTCATCAGTTCAGGCATAAAATTATTAAAAGTATATAAAAGAATTTCGTTTAGATTATATTTAAACTACTGAAGTTTTTAAATTAATAAACTTGAAAACTAAACCTACTCAGTCGCTAATACATGAAATAATTACTTATTATTTTTACTTTCGTATACGAAGAAAACACTTATGGGTTGTGATCATGAAAAAATGGATCACGAGATTTTATCGGAAATATGTCCCGCAAGAAAATCACCTATTTTTGAATATTTATTATAGGCATTTTTTATCGATTTCTTATCGTTTCCGAAACGGCTACATTTCCAATAAATATAGGTGTATTCAAAATGAAAGATATTTTGTTTGAAGTGTATGTACCTGGTACAATAAAACTGCTACTAAAATTCTTAAATTTCTTATTTATGTTTCCATAGTTACGTAGGTATGGACATTTACGTTTAATTTAACTAGAAACCAAAACTAGACTCAAATAATTTGGGATTGTGAATATATTCTGTTTCATTTATTTGAAGACTAACAATTTGCCGGTTATATTAATTGCAAATATAGTATGGTGAATAATTAAATTTCATTTTTTTTTTCAAAATTTATATTTTAGTATCCTTTTCCTATCTAAACATACCTACTACGTATAAGAAAGTCCAATCCGGGATACTGCAGATATTTTATTTAAGTTATAATCTTTTAATACTTTACTCACCTACTATTTAACTAGTATTAATTTAATATATTTTGTATCTATATGATGAGTATTCCAGTTCTATTAAACTGTTGGCAAATTATTGTGAACTAAAAAGGAAAATAAACATTTTTTGTTTAAAATACACTAAAACTAGATAAACCAATTACATACCCAAAATCTTTATAATTTTATCGCTTGTGTATGTATTTTATAATGCTAAATTAATCTTTCTTCTGCACAGGATCCTTCAGCCAGTACTGATATTAACGGTAATGATGATGATCCCATGCCTCAAGATAACGGAGACAACAAGCACGGAACAAGGTGTGCCGGAGAAGTTGCCGCTGTTGCATATAATCAATTTTGCGGAATTGGTGTGGCTTACAATGCAAGCATAGGAGGTATGCTATTTCCAAAGTTCTATTTAATTAATCTTATTTACGGCCACTTACATGACTGCCAATTATTTATATTATTCAATTAAAATTAAACAAAATAGAATCAAAATTACACTTCATTAGGCAGAACTGGAGTGGTCGAAATTAATTTAGCTAAGGGTTCGGAGATAACTAGAAGTTATACAACTAGACTTTAGAAATATTTTCTCATACCGGATGTTACAATTAAAGTTGGGTATAAGCTCTCAGATACGGATATATAATCCAAATGGTTATGAATAGAATATTTCTATATGATATTCTAATACAGAACGAGTTTTAGATTCTGCTTATAGTTCAACAGGATTAGTCAAACACGCAATAGTCGGGCGCGAAAAAAGGGATAAGAGTGCTTTCCGTCAAGTACTTAGATTATTTATTTGTTTTCTAATGTTAAGTTTCCTTCGTGTATTATATCCCTTTTACAAATTTTTCGAATTACTGCCGTAGATATAAATAAATCTTGGGAAAGAGAATTTAAAACGGACTCAAATAATTATGCCACTAACTAAATAAAACTGCTTGTAATGATACCATTTATTCCGTGTGTTCCTATTAGACATTAACGTAATTCTGTACAAACTATATTAACTAATATATTAGAAACAACAACCCATCCTATTGCAGTGACGGAACTTAAATTTCCCCGGCCCACCAGCAAAAGCCCCAGTACGTAAAACTAATTTTTAAAATGTAAAACAAGCACTGAAATCACACACCTTTAATATCTATTAAAAAATATAACTCAACAATGATATATCATTGATACACATTTATGAGTAAAAAAATAAATAAACAAAATTTGAATAATGTTAGGTATTATTATTAATTTATAAATATCTGCAAAGGTACCTTCCATACAAAACAAACATAACTTTTATAAATAAAACAAAAATTATATTCTGCAATTTTTTTCAAAACAATACACTGCATGGTTTTACTCAAAATTTCAAAATATTTTTTTCGTTCCTTCATTTCTGCAAATTCTGATACTAAATCGGTTTTTTCATATTTACAGCTGCCGAGGATTCAATTGCTATTAAAGATAATGTTTGCCCTACATCTTTCTTCTTTTCTTCTTCAGATGTTTGGGGTACATAAAAAAGAAGTTTTTTGAATACTTTCTTTTTAAATTTCCAATTGCCTTTTTTTTGCAACACCTCTAGTTGAACTGAAGCCACTTGAACCAGGCTCTAAAATAATATTTCAGCAAAAATTTAGCTCTAAATCACAAAACTTCAACAACATACATAAAAATAAATTTTAATTTAAATAAAGTATCACACACAACACACATAGAACTGCTATTTCTAAAGACATTAAATTCAAGAGGGTGGGCTATATTTTTCATCAATGTTTTTGTATATTATATAAACTATTTACATTAAAGATTTCAATGCAATAGTTGCAATACAAAATGGGTATGTGGTAATGTAGCTTGCTATAATTTGTTACAATGTAATGAATTCCCCAATCACAAATGGAAAGAATAAATGATGGTAGAATAAAATTTCTTTCGGGCGCGGGGATATAACTCTGCCACTGCACTTTTGTCTAGTTTAGGAAAACGGAATCAAATGATCACAGAATAATTTTTGTTGGTCTAATCGGTTATTAAAATGAAATTATAATCAGTAAAACTTATTTACACAATAATGTATTAAAGTTTCGCCGAAAAATACTCAAATAACTTCCGATTTGGCATATAATTGTATAAAAGATGGTATTAACTCTATGTATTCTAACAGCCAATGAAATCATTAACAGAGTACAATCCCGTAAAATCATTATATCGCAGTAAAATTAATTTGATTTTAATTTTAGGAGTTCGAATGTTGGATGGTGTTGTCAATGATGCCGTGGAAGCTCGTGCTTTGGGGTTGAATCCAGAGCACATTGACATCTATAGCGCGTCTTGGGGACCAGAAGATGATGGAAAGACGGTTGATGGGCCCGGACCTCTTGCCAGAAGAGCGTTCATCTACGGTGTAACTAGTGGAAGAAAAGGAAAGGGATCGATTTTCGTATGGGCTTCGGGCAACGGAGGCAGACATACAGATTCGTGTAACTGTGATGGATACACGAACAGTATATTTACTTTGAGTATTTCTAGTGCAACACAAGGCGGGTAAGTCTAACTGAAAATTCAATTTACATCTTGCTTGAATTCTCTTTCATAAAATTAACATACATACTTAAATATTTGTCAATTGAAGATTGATATGATTTTTCTAGGGTACAGGTATATGTGCTCTTTAAAAGATTCATGAATCATTATAAAGCCGCATTTTTAAAGATGTTTTTAGTAAAGGTACTGTAAAATAACAATGAGAAAGATTAATTAATTATTTTGAAAATCTTAAACACATATCGTCAGTTGATTCCATGAAAATTATAAGAGGTTTGATTTCTACAATAGCTTATTTTTAAATTTTAGTCTTACAGTCCGCCATAGCTCCATGCATATTTTATTCAGACCCAGAAAATAAATCGCACAGGTATATTTTTTTGGGATTCTGTCATATCTTATAGTCGTTTTTTATAAAATAAATACACTTCTTATAATGATAAATTTTATAAAATATATTTTCTGTAAAGGTTCGTAAGATACAACGTCATTTAATACGAAGTAGATATGTTATTAATGTTGATGAAGGTAATTTTTTAAAAATATTAGAATTAAATTTAGTATGAAATTAATGCTGTCAAACGCTCAATTAGATCATAGTTTAACCATAATGTGTAATTAAAAATGTGTTAGGTAACTTTCGGGTGATATATAGCCACATAGTTCCGCCAGATGAATACTTTGTCATAGTTGCATTATATTGATTGATTTTCTAACAAATATTCCTACATTAACACAATGTGGGATCATCTCATTTTTATCAAAAATATTGCCAGTCACCCTGTTTCAAAATAAATTTATTCAACTTTTTATAAATAATCCATTTGTAGTAGCTCCAAAACTATGTACCAACATGTACAAATTCTTCTTAGGAACTTGTTTTCAACAGAAGACAGATTCTCTTTATGCGTATTTTACCACACATATGTATATATATATATACATCGACATAAAAATGTTAGAAGTTTTTATTTTAATTTTCAGTTATAAACCCTGGTATTTAGAAGAATGCTCATCTACATTGGCTACAACATACAGTTCTGGAACACCAGGTCATGATAAGAGCGTAGCTACTGTAGATATGGATGCTAGACTTCGTCCAGATCATATTTGCACTGTAGAACATACAGGTACATCAGCATCTGCGCCTCTAGCAGCTGGAATTGCTGCACTAGCTTTGGAAGCAAATCCAAGTCTAACTTGGCGAGACATGCAGTACCTCGTTGTGTTAACATCTCGTTCAGCACCGTTAGAAAAAGAAGACGGTTGGATAACAACTGGAGTCAAACGAAAAGTCAGCCATAAATTTGGTTACGGTCTTATGGACGCTGGGGCAATGGTCAGTCTAGCAGAAAAATGGACTACAGTTCCACCGCAGCACATTTGCAAATCACAAGAACTCGCTGAAGACAAAACAATAGACGCAGCTTATGGTTACAAATTAAATTTGCATATGGATGTGAATGGATGTGCAAATACTTTAAATGAAGTACACTTTTTGGAACATGTTCAATGTAAAATCTCGCTAAGATTCTTCCCTAGAGGAAACTTGAAGATTCTACTTACCTCACCAATGGGGACTACTTCAACTTTACTGTTTGAACGGCCACGTGATGTAATTACTTCTAGTTTTGATGATTGGCCATTCTTAAGCGTACATTTCTGGGGAGAAAAAGCAGAAGGCCGTTGGAACTTGCAAATTATTAACTCAGGCAACAGACGCGTGAATCAGCCCGGTATTTTGAAAAAGTGGCAGTTGATATTCTATGGAACAGCAGTGAATCCAATTCGATTGAGATCAGCGGCGTCTGCAAGTCCTGTGTGGAAATCGCCGTTGAATACTTTTACATTCCCATCACAAGGCGATTACAGTACACCTGATACAACCGTAACGGCCGGTGATTTTTACACAAATTCGTTTAGAAATACATTCGAAAATTTCCAAAATGTCTACTCGTTTGCTGGTTCAAACCCAGAGCCAGCAATTAGCTCTCTAGATGGAAAGAAAACTGACAGAGAAAATGCGGTCGGCGATTCAAAAGCTTCCTTGGATGATTGTCATGACGAATGTGATAGCCAAGGATGTTATGGAAATGGGCCACATCAATGTGTGGCATGCAAACATAATAAAGTTGATAAGTAAGAATAAATTGCGTAAAATAAAACAAATTGATATGTTTATTGATATTTTGATATTTATAGAATATGCGTGAGATTGTGTCCCCCACGTAGTTATGCAGATGCTCACGGTATTTGCCAAGCTTGTCATGAATCCTGTGATACTTGCACAGGACCAGGCCAAGATGATTGTCTTCAGTGTGCCCCAGCTCATGTTAAAGTTATTGATTTGGATATTTGTTTGCAACAGTGCCCAGAAGGCTATTATGAAGGTAAGATGATGGATCAATAAATAAATAAAATACATTACTTGTTGTCGTCAATTATAAATTGAACGCCAACTGTTTCATAAAAATATAATTAGAAATAAAATACCATCATAGCTATAATGTTTTGAAATAAAACAGTGCAGTTATTATTTTATTACCAATTAAATTTAACAACTTGTACGAATCTTTGTAAGACAATGGGTAACAAACAATCGACACAATATATAACCATTCTCCAAGCAAGTCATTTTTATATACTATAAAATGTTTTAGGGTTTATTGGTATATTTTCTCGGGTAAGGCAACTTTTATTAAAATGCTTGAATCAGTTATTACATATAAAAATCGTAGATTTATTTAAAAGAAATTTGATTTTTACTTGATTTGATATTTCATTTTGCAGAAGTATTTTAAATAATATTACATTCAATTACTATAATATTCAAAGGAATTCATATATAAAACAGAATACTATTAAAAATAGTTTTACCTTATCTTTAATTAAGCAATAAAAATTAAATGTTACTGTTTCAGATTTCCGACATCGTACTTGTACACCATGTCAACCGAATTGTGCCAGTTGTTTAGATCGCCCAGACTATTGTACTCGTTGTGATCACCATCTAGCGATGTACCAGAATAAATGTTACGCTTCTTGTCCAATTAATACATATGAAACAGATGACTACAGGTAAATAAATAAATACATATTTAAGGGTCTATATATATATATTTTAAGATTGCGTAAGAAAGTTTCATTTTGTTTTATCTTTTTCACTTTAGAGCAAAAGTATGTTTTAAATAAAATAAAATACACAACAATAATAGCATATGTTTTTTTAAAAAACACTACGTTTTCCGTCATAATTTCCAAGAAAATTGAAAATTTGATTTTCTTATTTCAATTAAATATTTAAATTATTTGTTTTGTCATGAATTAAGAATCATTCAGGTCCACGTATTTATGTGTATTCTGTAAACTTTTCGTCAATATTTGACGACAAAGATATCCGTTCAATGTCCACTCTATTATAAAGCTATAGGACCTTGTCGGTTATGTTTTATTTAAATTGAGTTTTAAGGGTGGAGGTAGTCCTAGGTAGGTTTTGATATAAAATATGAATTTTCCGCCTGCGAATTAATAGGGCAACATTTAAGTTGAGTTGAACCATTATTGAAAAAAAATATTCTTTCTTCTTTTTACACTATAACATTTGCGTAACTTCAGAAAAAAACATCAGTATTTATTTTATAACCGATAATGAACTAAAATTCCCGCAATAAAAATAAAATATATCCAATATTTAAAATCCCGGAGCTTGTTATTCGATTTCAGATAATACAATTAGATAAACTAGAACTGGAGTGCCCAGTTTGAAGTATTTGATTTTGTACCTTACATTTGTAATATTCAATTCAGGATTATCTAAATTTAGATGTTATAACATAAATAATTTACTATCATTTGTGGTTAGATAACAAACAAAATACTTTATACTATAACAGTTTTAAGAAGTTAAATATAGAAATTATGAAAGCCATTGAATATAAACCAAAGGTTAATACACAAACATATTTTACCGCATTGTTAAAACTGTACTATCTATCTATTCATATTTCTCAGATTTGCTAATGACTACCTTTTCATTGTTCATATTTCTGTCGGTTGGCTTTTACAATTGTGTATTTTCAACGTTTCAAAGATATTAAGTTTTAATACCTTCCTTTGTATATGTAAAATTAGCAAGTATTTTATAAACTGCAAAAAGACGATTATCAAAATCGGACAATATTTAGAAACTTGTTATACAATAATAAGTATAAATTTTAATCGTTTGAGCAACTATTGCAATTTTTAATATTGTTTTATTATTTTCATATTGCAAGCATCATAAACTATTAATGTATCATGGATTTATTTACAAATATTTCATATATCTTGTCATTCATATCTAGAAGAGAAAAAGTGCAGTCAATTATTAGTAAATAATAGGCAACTATAATCCTAGTTTAAAATATACTTATGTTATTACAAACAACGAAGCACTTTGCAAATGTTTATCAATTAACAGTTACAGTATGCTGTGCTTACAGTTAGTTCCCCTAACTAGACTAACTTATAGGCTGTTTTTTGTACTCAACAAATGTCTTGTTCTATTTGCTTAAAGTGGCGCAGCGCGCAGCTATCATTGTTACTTGTGCAGAATTCAATTACAATTTGCATTACATAATACTAACATAATTTTATTCTATTATATACTTTAAGAACCTCAGGTATAATAAGAATCATTTAAGGTGGCAAAATAGTCTTAACATTTTTGGGTACTCCCCATAGTTCTGTTGATAAATTGATCGATGATTATACATTTTTTGCTTAAAGAAAGATATATTTATGAAATATTCATGTGACGTTCTGTATCCAAACAATTTTATTTGATAAAAGAAGCAAATAATTTAAATTGCATGTTATTAATTGCAATCTTTGTTTTTTTAGGTGTTTAGCATGTCATTCGTCTTGCGAAACGTGTACCGGCCCCAACGATACTCAGTGCATATCATGTCCAAGCGGTTCGTACAGTTTTAACGGACAGTGTATCGCTAAATGTGCAGATCATCAATTCAGTGATACACAGGCACATGAATGTGTGGTGTGCAGAATTGGCTGTGATACATGTAACCGAACCCAATGTCATACGTGCTTAGATAACTGGAATTTAAATGATAAAGGCTTGTGCTTACCAAATAAAAGTAACCGTTGTGATGCCGGTAAGTTATCCAATCATTTTAATAATAAATCGGTCTTTTTTAATTCAATATATTTCTTAATTATGATATTTATGAAAAAGATGATGCAAACGATAAAAGTACACTTGCCTTGCGTTTTCTTTATTAATTTCTAATGAATGCACTTTTTAAACAGTAACTATTGATTTGTATCACCTATTTCTCGGATTATATTTTATACCTAAGTACATGACTTCCAAATCAGCAAGATAAATAATTATTATATATTTATTAGTATTCGTGCCCAATTTCGTTGAAAAAAAAAACACAGAATTTATGTATACTTTATATAAACTGTCATTAGAATCCTCAGTTTGCGAATGGCAAAATAGAATAATAAACTTATGGCACGATTCTGAGTAAGATATATGTTCGATATATTTTATTGAATTTACCAATGTTTGGTTTGCAATTCAATTTAATTATTTTAAACCATTAATCTAAAGATACATAAATTATATAACCAATCCAAATCCTGCTTAACTAAACAATATAGCAAAAATTAAACTCACTTCTATAAAATACTCTCATACTCATATTCAATATGTACTAGTTTCTATGTTATTCAAAGCCAGTAATCTATTTCGACGCTCTGTGTGTGTGTGTAATATCTACTAAACTATTTATTATTTTAGCTGAATATTTGGAGGACGGCAACTGTAAACCATGTCATTCAACTTGTGAAACATGTAACGGACCCACTGAACAAGCATGCTTGTCCTGCAATTCGCCATTCATCCTGCAAAATACAAAATGTGTTGCGGCGTGCGAGAAAGGTTTCTATTTGCATCCGAATGCAAATATGTGCAGTAATTGCTATCATACTTGTACAATTTGTTCCACAAAACGTAATTGTACGGAATGCACTCATGGGTTGCATGTAAGTTGAAAATTTGACAATTAGAATTATTGCTATTTTTCATTAATTTGATCTTTGTTTAGTTACAAAATGGCGAGTGTCTTGCAACTTGTGTCCAAGGATATTACAGCGACCGTGGCGTTTGTGAAAAATGTTATCTGAGTTGTGATAGTTGTGCAGGACCGCGCCAAGATCAATGTGTTACTTGTCCTTCTGGATGGCAACTGGCCGCAGGAGAATGTCATCCCGATTGCCCTGAAGGATTTTATAAAACAGAATACGGGTGCCAAAAGTGTCATCATTATTGCAGGAATTGTATTGGTAAGTGTTTTTTTATTGGCTTACATTTCACGCGAACTGCTACACCAAATCGATATGCTGAAGGGTGTGAGTCACATTTTATTACATTTTTTACTGCGCAAAAGCTGCACGATACAATAAAAAACGTGTTCATAAATATAAACCATTATCTATATACAAGTACCCTTTACGGTTGCAGTTGCTCATTAGAATCCAATTTGAATAACATAATTTAATATAAAATAAAATAACACTCTCGGTTAGTTTCAAATAATTTTTAATGTACGATACGTATTTCGGCTATTAGGCCATCATCAGGTATGTTGTCGAACATACCTGATGATGGCCTAATAGCCTAAATACGTATCGTACATGAAAAATTATTTGAAACTAACCGAGAGTGTTATTTTATTTTATATTTAATCATGTTTCAACGAGAGCCGACAGCTAAATCCATACAATTCAACATAATTTAACTGTACAAATATAACAACTGTTATTTTTTAAACATATTGACCTTCATTCTTGAATAAAAATCGTAGTTCAATAAAAATTACCATATTAAATGTATAAAGTTCTTTACAATAATTTGATTTGTTTTTTTTCAGATGGCTGCAAGAATCAAGCAGATAAAAGACGCATCAATGTCGAAGCTTATTTGTATTCACCACAACCAATGTCATCAATGCAACTCATCAATCCGTTCAATCTGGTCACCGGTTTAGCAGTGATTGCCTGCGTTTGTGTCATAGCATTATTTGTCGCAATTTTTATCGCCTTACAGGTACGATAAGATAGCAACACATTTACCTACATGAATCTGTGTTGCTTAACATACAACTTGAAGCTACTTAGAAGCAAAGTAATGCAAGTGACTGACTGATTACTAATTGTTGAAATAGTTAAATCAATTAAAACTTTTTAACATCTTCTTAGTTTATTTAAACTAATGATCACTGAAAATTTATAATGTTCAACTTTATTTGGTCCTAGTCAAAATATTGCTTTAAATGCAAACTGGGCAACAACTATATTGAGCAAATTACTTATTGGCAACAAATAGTTCAATTTAATAACAATTTTGGGCAAATATTTACTTAGTAAATTAAAATTGGAAAAACAAACTATCGAGTAAATTAACGAATATAAGAATTCCTTCTTATAAAAAAATCACTTGTAATATTTTGCTTTTTAAACTTCTCATTTTTTATTTGAGAACCAAATCAT
Organism: Nebria ingens riversi; assembly: GCA_018344505.1. Lineage (NCBI taxonomy): Eukaryota > Metazoa > Arthropoda > Insecta > Coleoptera > Carabidae > Nebria > Nebria ingens. The sequence continues at coordinate 87,462 of JADQWA010000119.1, read as the reverse complement.
CACTCAAATGTTTACTTCAATTGTAGATAAGTTTAATATAATAAAAGTTATAATGTATTATGATACCTGTATTCCTGATATTTTCTTTAAATGTCTAGAGTTTTTTGTTCAGTGTAGAAACGTTTCTTTTCTTTTTTTTTCACTTGAAATTTTATTTTTTATTCATTTTTTTTATTCTATATGTTGAATGTTTTTGATATTTTTACAGCGAAATAGTTGGCAATCCGGATCAGCAGTACCAAGTTACAGTAAAGTCTCTATCCGGAAGCCGAAGGTGACGTGTAATTACAAAGTGGTTGCAGTAAATGAAGGCGATACAAGTGACACAGATAACAGTGAAAACGCAAATCTTGTTAATGCATCAAACAGACAAAAAAGTGAATGTTAAAAATATCAAAATTTTCAGTATTCCTGAACGATTATTGTATTGATTAAAAAAATGTTGACTTTTGACAAAAAAAAAAATAAAACTTAAGTGCTCTTGATATTTTATTTCCTATGTATAATTATTTTTATTGTAAACTTTGTATATAAATATAAATAATAGATTTCACTAAATGTAATAATATTGTCTATATTGTTTATTCGTCTAATAAGTGGGAACATAATTAGATATTTAAAAAAAACAATTAAATTGAATTATTAAATGAGTGGATTTTAAATACAATGTTGTAATTATAACCATATTTTTAGTTAAATATTTGTAAAAATAAAAATATCAAAAGAAATTTTAAATAATTTTGAAATGTGAATAATTATTTCAATGTGAATGCCTTTTATATTGCTTGAATGGTAGGTATATATTTCTTATCATATTTCTTAACTAAGTGTATTAGTCTGTTATGTTCAATATCGTATCTTCATCTTTGTTTCCTAAATAGACGCTCGCGGAATAGCGTACACTGTAAAACTACTGGAGTAGGCAATGCAGCATCGTTCTATCTCTGTATTTTGTTACTATATTTTCAGAATATGGTTAGGTGGAATATAACTATGTTAAATATAATCGTAATCAACAGATTATGATTTACTACAGTATGGTCAATGTAATGTTCTGGGAGAAACATTTTTATGTAGCAATCACAGTAACGAAAAATATATTTTCAAAAACATATTTGGCATTGCCTCTGATTCGAAAAATGTATGGTATGTAACAGAGGGAGAGGGGCATAGCGCGGCTCTCGCAGGCGAGTGGTGCGGCTCTTATGCAAATAAAATGTATGTCTGAATATGGAAAACTAAAACTGCTCAATGTACAGACGTAAACTGCTTTTTCAGTTTCTCATTGCATCAAAGATAAATGGCTCTTTCAAATATTCCTTTCTGAAATGTGGCTCTCAAAGGTAGTGTAGCTGACCATCCCTGGTATATAATATGGTAAGCTTTCCAAAGCCAGTAATTTTTTGGAAAGAGGTTGCTGCGTCATCTATAAGTGGTTCATGAGACAGGCTAAAATTACCGGCACTAAATTTTGCATCTTTTGCACTTTCTTACATTTAAAAGCTTCACCAAACATATGCTGTTCTTGCATTATTTCCTTTTTGGTATTCGCAATGAGGTATGTCTTCATCGCTCTTGGATTGCGGTGTTGGTTTAATGAATTATTTAATTAAACTCAACATTTCGTTTTAATTATGCCTTCTTCAGGAGATTAATTAGTCAGGTTTTTAGCATACATGTTTTTATAAACCTGACTAATTAATCTCCTGAGTAAGTAACGCCAAAACGTTGAATTAAATAAATCATTAAATTAAGACTGCAATCTCACCAATTATTGCTCCTTTATAATAATAATAACTATTATTATAAAAATAAGTATGACTAGAGCTTGTACGAAATAGAAATGTAGTAGTCAATCATTTCTGGATCATCTTCTGCTTCTATATAAAGTATCAGCTAATCTAAAATGTTGGGCCACAAGGTAAAAAGTTAGTTATTTATTAAATAAATTTTACTATATAGAATAGTATCCTATAGTTGTACATATTACAACTACATATACTGAAAGAGGTAATAATTATTAACATATAATACAGTAAGGCTACGTCTAACATATTACTCAAATACTTGGTGTAAAAGTGAAGTATCCTCGCGACACTTTTGGAGGAGAAAAACAAGCACGAGAGGTGAACATTTTTGCAGCACACTTGGAAGGATTTCACACACATTGACTGTAAAATATTGCTCTAGACCCTAGACTGAGATTTTAAAATGTATGTACGTACTGGTTATCGATTAATATATTACTATTACTTTAATCGAAACAAAATAAAATACGATTTAAATATGTGTAATTGTAAATACAATTCTTTATTAATTAAAGTATTTAATATTTAATTCTTTATTAATTGTACGTTTTTGTTTCGCTTGATTAATGAAAATGATCAATGACAAATATCGCATACTGTATTGGTATTAGCACATTTAACCCTGCTACTCTATTCAGGACGATAAAAGACGAACTTTTTCTTAAAGAACATTTTCAATCCGAGATACACGACCGAATGCTTTAGCCCTTCGGTACTACTTACGGCGAGGAAAATACCATATTTTTATAAGTACAGCTCCAAGTCAATATTTATGAAATATTAATTTTGGTTTCGAATAAAAACCTAATCGACACGAATATTTATATTAATTACGACTTAAAAAAAAGTTCTGAAATATTACAGTAATAAAACCATAACTCTAAAATAATGAAAAGCAGTTAATGTATATGAAAAATACATGAAGTATGCACAAAATACTATTTTTCAAAATCAGTTCATAAAACAAATGCTTTGATACTCTGCTTATCAGTTAATATTTTATAATCCAATTATTTATTCTGATACACATAAACCAATCTAGTTGTTTACAAGAAGATCCACGCTATGATACATAACATCCAAAGTTAAAAATATTTTCCTTTTACCAATAAACAAATTTTATTTTAGTTATCCTAACAATCGAATTAAAAACAAATAGTGCTGACGTGAAGTTGAAATCAAAATTTTAAACTAATAATAACTATTTTTAGAAAAAAAATTAAGGGTGCAAATAGACACTAACCAACTGCATTTGTTTTATAATTTATCCCTTAAAATTATTTACCAAATTCACGTACCGCTATCACCTCGTGAAAAATGGTTAACTTATAAATAAAGGTATACTCGTACTACACGATATTCTCCGGAAATATTCACCACACCATACAGAAAAACCTCGATAACAATATATAGTCCAATCAGATAAATAAAAGATTAAACGCAATAAACATCAGTCATATTAAAGTATTTGAAGAAGTTGCTTCCATTTTTGTGTGTTTTTGAAAATGTCGTTTCTCATTGACGATATTTTAAAGCAGAAGCCTAAAACGGAAACCATTAATAGAACTCCCGAAAAAAGTGACCAAGCCACACAGCACTTAAGCATTTTAGAATATACATTATCAAAGAAAAATCTATTTGAAAGTGCACCAAATAATTTTAATAATAAATTTAGTGTATATTACGGGCAATTGTGCACCAATTTTGTAGATCCATATTTAGTCAAAAGTAAGTATTACAAATAGGAGATATCTACTATATAATGTCTAACATTCACTCTTGGTAAAGTTTAATGTGTTTTGTTTTGGAATTGCAAAACCAATGAAATATGTGCATTAGATAAATATATTCATCAAATTTACGCGCACTATATAACTTAAACCAAACTTTATATTAAAACTTACCGCATCTATCAAAACTTGATTACATCACTTCCGGATTTATGGAAGAACCACATCTATACTTCCTGTCATGCTGGTTTCGCAAACCATAAAATTTTCCACAAATTGTCGTTAAAACAGATTTAATATTTATTTATTCTTATCTAATATTCTATTTATGTCAATATAAAAAGGGGTTTTCAAACCGGATATCTCCAATTACAATTAAAGTTAATTGTTAGTTTTATTATTTTTAAGATAAGACTTCTAATAATTGTTGCTAAATAATAGCGGGATTTCGTTTGATAAAAATAATGATTCAATTCAATGTTTGCATGTTTGCAACGTTATTTATTAATCATGTCTTTTTTTATATACAATGATCTTATTAGTAAATGATTGATTTTCAAAATAAAAGGTTTGTTACAAACGAAATTTTAACGGCAATACATTTTTTGACCTTCCCTGAATCGAGTCTGACTATTTTTAGAATGATATCTGTGTGTGTGTGTGTGTGTGTGTGTGTGTCTGTGTATACTATATACTACTATAAAATCCAACATATAAAATCTAAAATACATATGATTTCTTTGGAAATCTGACAATAAACTAACTCTACAATTTTATTGGACAATGAATGAAAATAGTTTCTTGAAATTTAAACATTTTATATTTTTATTTATATACTATCAAATCTAAATATACTGACTACGTAAAAGAAAGTTTAGGGCCAACACATGGCCGATGTTTTTTTTCGTGATTACAATACTTACTTATTACTTCGTAAAAGAAAGTAAAAAGTGTATGATTCATGTCACAAAAATGTTCTTCTTATGTGAATTCGACTACAGATGTTTTTTTTTTAAACTTGGAATTAGAACAATTAGTATATTATTAAATACGACAATGTAACAAACTAATTTTTGAGAACAGTGGTGCACCTGTGCTCTCAGTTCGTATCACAAACTATGTCGGGTATTAAGACTATAATATGCGCAACAATAGATTTCAATTTTTAACAATCAAACTTCACTCGCTTGAATATGTATATATTTTTTTAATTTGAAGTATTTCAAATTCCCGGGGACGAATTGTGATATAATATAATTATATATTAAATAAATAAATTATTTTCACATAGAATGTTATTGATATTACAAATTTTAATAGAGCATTGGATGGTTAATTCATTGTGTTGTATTGAAAGTTATTTGAAACGATTTATTAATATAATTGATTAAAAAACCTATGAGCATTGTTTACATCTATAAGCATGCATGCTTTTATGCTAATACGTACGTAAGTGTGAATGTGTGTAAGGTTGTATATTTGAGTACGCACCCTTTATATGTTTTTCATTAATGTTAAAATATATTAGGTCCTCAAAACGACTCTATACACCTACATATATACACATAATGTATAATAAATGCATATTCTAAACAAATGTTAAAACGACATCTAGAATTCGCGCCTATCTTTTGTATTTTATTAATTATCTGATGTATACAATAGCTTATTCATTTTGAATTTATATATACATACATAACTTAATGCCTATTCCCAACATGTGGGGTGGCAGAAAACCATTTACATTCGCATCTTCACAATCTTCTCTTCTATTTCGCTTGCTCACAATTTTCCTTTCACGCAACTCATTCCCAATCATATTCATCCAATTATTCCGAGGACGACCCCGCATTCTCACACCATTCATCTCGCCTACGTAAATCTTTTTTTTAGCTCGCCGTACGTAGTACCGAAGAGCTTAAGTGTTTGTCAGCATAATTAGTCTGTAACAATCTCGGATGGAAAAATTTCCTTAACAAAAAGTTCGTCATTTATCGCCCTGGTGACGAAAATGCTAATATCTCAAATACTTGGTAACATGTTGGTCGTTCGCTCGCTTTCTAGTCGTTAGATCAACCATCCTCACCTCTTCTCCTCTGAAGATACTAAACCGATCTCAGCCAAATTTAGCACTCATATTGTGTAGGGGCCCAATTCCATCCGGTCGTAAATTAAATCCAATCAAAGCCGTACTTCAGGAAATAATGGGCCCGCAAAAAAAAAATTACACCTTAAAAAGCACTTAGAAATATAATAGTTATACCAAACAAATCTACGTAAATTTCCAAATTATTTGATGTATTTAAACATTTTTAGAATATAACTGAAAGCTGTAAAAAATAATGAACATGATAATTTTTTAAAATAAATCAATTAAAAAAATATTAATTATACCAAACAAATCTACGTAAAATTACAATTTTTTTGATGTATTTAAAGTTTATTCAAGTTATAACTGAAAGCCGTAAAAAAATAAGGAAAATAATAATTTTGAAAATAAATAAAATCAATAAAAAAACAATTGAACTGTTTTTGTTTTTTTCCGGCTTACGCGATACTTTAACTAATGCATATGACAGTTGATATTTTAGATTGATTACTATATCGTTGTTGATTTGATTGGTACTTCGATTATTTTAATTATAGTGCAATAATAGTTATTTATACAGAAATTCGACATGCCAAAGTTTAGGCAACAGCTCGACGACGCCACGTATATTTTTTATAATAACCAAGGTATGAATAAAGATATCTTTGATTAATTACTATGCCATTGTTGGTTTAATTGTTGCTTTGATCGCTATAAATATATTGTTTATTTATTCAGAAACTCGTCACGCCAAACTTTAGGCATTGGCGTAGCCAATGTTAAATAGCTCGCCCCAGGCGAGCTCTGAGCATTGGCAAAGCCAATGCTTGTTTTAGGTTAATCTTCTCTCAATCTCGCAATCATACTTTCCATCGTTAGAGAATAAACGACCTAAATAAACAAATTGGTTCACTTGCTCTAGTCGATGTTCATCTACCACAATATTACACACTGTCCTGCCTTCATTCTTTTCGAGTACCATAACTTTTGATTTATATACATTCAGTTCAAGATTCATATCCTTTCCTACTGCACTTATACTCTGTACCATTCTACTCAGTTGCTCTTCTGATTCACCAAAAACCACGATATCATCTGCATAAGCTAAAGCAGGAACAGTCATCGCCCACGTAAATCTTTTTTTTTAGCTCGCCGTACGTAGTACCGAAGAGCTTAAGTGTTTGTCAGCATAATTAGTCTGTAACATACTCGGATTGAAAATTTTCCTTAACAAAAAGTTCGTCATTTATCGCCCTGATGACGAAAATGCTAATATCTCAAATACTTTTTTGTTTTTGTTTTTTTTTTTCGGCAACAGTTACACCATCGTCATTCCCGCCACATAATGCCCTGCGCAATAATACATCCATGTATATATTAAATAACCAGGGCGACATGACACCAATTTCAATATCAAACCATTGACTCAATCTACCATCAACTCTTACTGCAGCTTTACTGTCTGCATACAACACTTGTATGGCATTTAACAAAGATCCATTCACGCCATATTCTTTCAAAATGCACCATAAACTCTCGCGTACTACACTATCATACGCCTATTTCAGATCGAGAAAGCCACAAAATAACGTTTTATTATTATCAAGTGACTTTTCGACAACCATACGAAGAGAAAACAATTGATCTATACATCCTCTTATGGCTCTGAAGTTATTGCAATCACTCGAACTACCTTTTCCCTTAAAAAGAGGAAGAATCACAGCACACTTCCAATTATTCGGAACTACGCCATTCTTTAGACAAAAGTTAAACATCTTTACCAACCAGTCGAACAAACTTACACTCCCATATCTTAACATTTTCACAGAAATACCATCTATACCAGCAGCTTTACCACATTTCATTCTCAACAGTGACTCATATACATCTTCTTCACTAATAACGCATTCATGAATTGTCGCTACATCTGGCGCGCCATTGGATCCACTTGATCCACCATATAAACTTTTATTTTCATGATTTAGGTAAACGGCAGCCTTAAGAAAAACCATCAGGTCCGTTTACTTCTAAGAAAATGCGATTTGGCGCTACTGTGTGCATGCGCCAAAAAGAGCATTTTGCAGCTAATGTATAAACTAACAATCTGAAGTCGGTAATTGTAGTTTCTATATTGGAATAGCGACAGACTTTTAAAAAAGTAGACAGATTTAAACAGCGCGAATTTTAAAAATTAAAAATATTCTTCATTATATTTTTAATATCGAAGAAGTCAGAGGTCGATAAGACATATTAATATTTAAAAAAATCATCATTCGCGAAACAGAATTAATACCCTTCGGAGTCCAAATTATAAAATCACATTTTGTTCTACCACTAAAGCTCGTCTTACACTACACAATATATTCTACAAGAAATTCATCAACATTTGGAACACTCTAAATTGTGTAGTATCATACAGCAAATTGTGTGAACAATTGTCAAGCTTGACAATGTTTACACAATTTGCTGTATGATACTATACTACACAATTTAAGTAGTTCCAAATGTTGAACACTATATTGTGTAGTGAAAACGAGCTTTAACATACATTTGACAGCCTGTGTAAGGAATGCAACTACCGATGAATATCTCAACAAAGCGTATATTAACATTGTATTTAGTTATTATTAGTATAAACTCAAATAAAATATTGACACCGCTCTACTAAAATTATTTATTACATTCGCGCTAATACTGAGTTCCTAACTATGAATCATTCGTGCGATTGTATTTACCCCAACTTTTATCTACTTTAAATAGGCGCGTGCTATGCGAAATACGAATGATTTTTAACTCGCCGTAAAAAAGTAATAAACGTATTTATTTTTTAAAATAAATTAAAAATTTATTGAATTGTTTTTGTGTTTCCCGGCTTGCGCGATGCTTTGAATAATACATATGACTATATTGATTACTATATCATTGTTGATTTAATTGTTACTTCGATTATTTTAATTATAGTGCAATAATAGTTATTTATACAGAAATTCGACATGCCAAAGTTTAGGCAACAGCTCGCCGACACCGAGTATACTTTTTATAATAACCAAGGAATAAAGATATCTTTGATTGACAGCCAATACTAAACAGCTCGCCGAATATCTAATGTTTATATTATTCAAGATATAAAATAGATATCTTTGATTGATTACGCTATATTGTCATTGTTGATTTGATTGTTACTTTGATCATTTTAATTATAGCACAAATATTCTTTATTCGTTCAGAATCTCGCCATGCCAAATTTTAAGCATTGGCCGAAAATATAAATTATATCCTCAGAGCTCGCCTTTGGCCAATGCCTATAATGTGGCATGGCAACATCCTGAATAAATAAAGAATATTTGTGCTATAATTAAAATTATTAAAGTAACAATCAAATCAATAGTTTGCAAATAAATTATAATTATGAAAGAAAAGAAAAAATAACATCAAATATTACTCGGATGAGTACAGTCGTAAACTCGACCGAATATTTACCATTTATTGAAATAAATCATATGCAAATGAGTCACAGTTTAGTGACTTTCTGAATTTTGAGATAACATTTGCTTCTTGCGTTCATACGCAGAAACAAGTTATTTGACTTTTATTGAATATTTTCTAAATTCAAACATAATATTTATTATTTTTATCTATCTGTACAGATAAGATAAGAATACAATTGTGAGATAACAAATTTTCGTTTGTTTTTCCGCTTCATCTAGTGGTGAATTTCTCAAGTTCACACTATGGATACAAACTACTAGGCTTAGTTCCTCTTAACTTTTTTTGCAAAGACGGCGCCACCTTTCAGCTAGATATATTCAAAAAATCATAGAATCGCGAAAACGCTATAAAATTAGAAATAAGCTATTTTCACGCCACAATAAAAGATATTTCGTTGAATAAAATGTAAGAAAGTTATTTCGAACACATTGGTACCATACTTTTGGTCTTAATACCATAAAAATTACGAAAAACCATTAAATCCAAAATATCTTCAATCTGGCCTAAGTATTGAAAAAAATAAAAAATATATGGATGTGTATTTGCATAACAAATACATGGTAAAAATTTCGTTTATTTTGAGCTTGTAATGTAGCAGATAAAAAATAAAAACCCTCAAAATAGGCACTTTTTCATAGTTTTTATTTTTTATCTGCTATATTACAAGCTCAAAATAAACGAAATTTTTACCATGTATTCGTTATGCAAATACACATCGAGTGGTATTTTTTTTTTAATTTGCTAGGCACGATGTTTTAGCGAGCTTGATGGTTCACCTTAACAAGAATTACAAGACTTAACACGAGTTTGTTCATATGTAAACAATTAAATGACACTATTATAACACACATATCATATATAAAACAAAATATAAATAATCATCATAATTATATAATATAGTCATTATTATTATCATTTATTTAATAAGTGCCAAGTGAGTTCACCGGTCTTACGAATGCAACTACCGATTAATATCTCATTATTATTCCTAATAGCTATTTTATATTTTTAAACAAATAACATGGAATTCGATTAAATTGTATTTTTAACAAAATTGTTAGATTGTCATATTATTCTAATCTATGAATAAATTTTTTAATATATTTATAGATCATAATGTAGGAAATATACATCCTAGAGATCCAAGATTGCCTAATTTTGTTCAATATCCAACAATGTATAACTGTCCATATTTTTACATGAGACGCAAAGGAGGCCAAATTCGTTTTACAGCAAGTCAAACTGAAGAACTGGAAAAACAATTCAGTACACATAAATATCTGAGTCCGGAAGACAGAAAACAATTAGCTGAAATGCTACAATTGAGTGATAGACAGGTATTTTGATTGATATATTATTTGGCATTATTCAAAATTGAATATTTGTTTTATGCACAGGTAAAAACTTGGTTTCAAAATCGCAGAGCGAAATGGAGAAGAAATAATCATATTTCCATAAACACAAATAGCATAAGTATAGATGTAACTAATTTTCCTAGTGATCGGATAACCGATTAAATAACTGAAAATGTAATTGCCAATTATTTACAACATTTTCAGCTGTGATAAGAATTCAATATGCATATTATTATTTATTGTAATAGAAGTATATTTGTTATGGTTATGAAGCCTAAAATTTGATACATCTACGTACATTTAAAACCAGCCAAAATTTTATAAATGAGATGTATATGTTATATTGCAAGACTGTTTGAGATTTCCGATAAAATCAATATAGAATTCAACGTTCAATATTGGAACAGAAATATAACGGAACTGTTTTCATGTGCCGAAAACAATACACATTAGGGAACGGTTAAATTACAAAAACTAAAGATATTAAAATTTGTTACTTAAGATAAATTATAAGATAATATAACCCCATCCATCTGACTAATGCTGCCATGGAAAATAAAAAACAATCATTTTTATTATTTATAAGATTCATACTTGTTATATTAAACATTTTTTAATTCATTGTGAAAATATTTTGGAAAATTAAAAAGGAAACGTCTTATTTTACACAGTTTCTGTATGAAGAAACTATGAATAATAAGACAATTCCTTTTTAATTTTACTAAACATTATTTTATATTATTATTATAATTAGGGCATAACGTATAAATTTACTATGAAATATTTACGTTAAATATTTATTCACTTTTGGGATTTCAAACCAAAATGGTTGGATTTTTTTAGCACCTCTTACATTTATCAATGTTGCCTTAACCTGAAAAAATCCATTATGACGTCAGGATCCCTAAGAACAAAACTTTTAAAAATTAATATCTCCCAACCTATTTGGTTAAGAAATAAAAGAAAAATGTCATAGTTACAATTATGTAAAATGTCCAGAATACAATTATGTGTATATTAATAAATAATATAAAGTATTTGTTAAAATTGTAATTTTCTTGTCCTTTGTATTGAGGTATGTTGCGTCGCTGATTCATTCTTCATCTCATATCTAGAACCACCGGTGCATGGCTACCCTTATTTAAAAAAATTCATAGATTTTATGACTTTCGATATCGAGAATAAATGAGTTTCTGTAAACACTTAGGATTGAATTTTTTTTAATATCCATGACGCCAATATAAACACTAAATTACAATTATAAATATGACACATTATTGAATAATAACAATGGATTGTACACTATAGGCCATTTCGTTTTAAATCTACAGTGTGGGCTCTTACAGCGGACAGTGTTGCCAAGTCATTCTCTATACGTCTATGAGGAAAACCAGGATAAGCATATGCCAGGGTCGTATTTAGTTTTAGATAATTAAATTTGGAAATAAATGTAAATTTGCAGGACATGAAAAATATTATATGCAATTTGAAATGAAACATGATTTGTTAATTTTCAAGTAAAAATTATTTATTATATTTGGTAACTATTGTTCAAGTAGTCAGTACAACTATTTATAACTATAACTATTTATATGTAGAATTTATTTGATTTATCTCTAACTATATTTCAATATCAAAAAATAAATATTCACATATTTATGCCTCAATAAGCTAACTGTACTGTACAATCTTTCACAATAAACATGAGGAACAAATATTAATAATGATTGCACAGACTTAATTTTATAACAATAATAATTTAAAGTATATATGATTAACTATAATAAAATTAACAGCCTATTGTTTAAATTTAACAAATTTACAGTAAAATATTTCTTTTCGAATCAGGACTTATAAACTTTACTTCAATCAACAGTAGCTGAGTCCAAAAATGTCCTTCACGTAACTCACTATTTTCATCACTGTTTTCCGCGCACAATTTTATTATCAACGGTTCTTTAATAAAAGCTTCACGACTCGTGGTGATTGTTGTATCTTTCTACTCTTTTGTAACTCTGTGTCCGATGTTCACCTCGATCTATTTAAGTATCATAAGAAAATTAACTAATGAAATGCAAATTTCTACGAATTAATTAAATGACTATTATCTAATATTATAGAAAACCCCTAACTTTTTGTAACTATAGCGAACTTGAAACATTTTAAGGACTGTCACTTGCAGTTGAATATCAACTGAATGGATGACATCGGTGACAGTATGCTCACAATATATTTACAGTTGTTATCGGTATTGTATTTCTGTACTGAAATCGTAATATGGTACAACATAAGAATAACATTGCCTATGCTGGCCACAGTGTAGTTTTCATATGAAGTGACCTATACACATAAATCATTCCATCACCTCACCGTTGCATCAAATCACCTACCCTCATTGAAGAAAATAAATTTAGATATATATTTTGGGTCAATATATTTTATTTTCGGGTCAATATAACACAAAAAAAACCTTTCTTAAAATAAAATAAAAAACCTAAATAAATAAACTACTCGTATATTCATTTATTAATAGATTAGTTTCGTTTTTCTTTGCAAATTGCATGCATTTTTTACAATACTGTTATTTAAAAAAAACATCTGTAGTGTCTTGCACTGAATTTTCTTATACGTAGTAGGTATATTTTGTTTAGAAAGAATATTAATTATTTTTGTTGAAAATTCAAGAAAATAAAATTATTCATTACGCTATATTAAAAATTATGGCCGGACTTTTTTTAAATTTTCAAATTAACTTAAAATTTAACGAAATATTTATATACATATCTGTTAAATAGTTTATACGATTTATTAAATATAATTTCCCATACCTACGTAACTATGGGTTATGGCAACATAAATACGAAATTTAAGAATTTCAATAGCAATTTTCTTGTATCGGGTACATTTTTAGGAGAAAACATTTAAACAAAAGTTATTTTTATCATTACTATTTTTATTGGAGGTGCAGCCGTTTCGGAGATATTGCATAAACCGCAAAAAATGACTAGAATAAACATGTTTTGATATTGTTTTTTTCAAAAAATGGTTTTCTTGCCAGACATACTATACAAATTTTAAGCTTAAAGTTTCATAATTTTACCTTCAACAGTTTGGGCTGTAGAGCGCTCACACACATACAGGCAGACATCATTCCAAAAATAGACAGACTCGATTAGGAGAAAAAGTTGTAGTTAATATCTTAAGGTAAATGTTTTTCACGATTACAATGCTTACTTATAACTTCGTATAGGAAAGTAAAAACAAATCCATATCGGCAAAAATATTATATATGTAAATTACAAAATCAATATTTTCCTGTACCGCATTGTATTTAAATATGTTCCAATAAAATATAAAATCTTTCAATATGTTTATGTATTTCGTATAATGACGACAAATTTTTTAAAAGAGTAATGTCATGCTTTTAAATACTTTTACTAATTTATAAATAAAATTAAACAAGTTTCGTAATTTGCAAACTCATCCAATTTTTCTAAAAGTATGCGCACATTCTATTTAATTTATTATCTAAAATAGAAAGAAAATGAATTTAATTAAATCTCTTATATTTAAAAGAAACAATTAACCTTTCTTACTGCTTTGACCGAAATGAGTGATGTTAAACTAGAACTGTTGTTATTCATTAAAAAATTTATTAACTTATGAATACATAAATCTATATAAGTTACTTGTACAAATAACGAATAGTTGATGATATATGTGTAGAATATAGTTATATGGTCTTAAAATATTTGAGTATTAATATTATACATTAAAAACTGCCGTAAGTGCTGATTATAAATATGTATTTTTACAGAAAAAAAGCATCATATACAATGGTAAATAAATTTAAATTAAATCATAGAAAAATGATTATGCACAACATTTAACACAAAAAGAAATCAAATTGATCACTTTCTTATTCACTGTTCACATGGCAAAGATGCGAACCACATCTCACATGATTTACCTAAGAAATTCTTAATTATATGTATTTTATAACGATTTTCTACATAAAATAAAAATATTTCGCAGTAAAGTTTCTTGCCATGGTAAGTTTAAAATAGTGAACCAAATTGTTTTGTGTAGTTAAAATAATTTATTAAGAATTGCATCCCAGGCGGGGAGAAATTTTAATTATGCAGTGTTCTCGAATTGAAAATATCTACGATGCCTGCTCTTGTCCATTACTTTCCTGGGATTTCATAACATCGGGGAGATCGGGTGGGGCAGAAAATGGAGTCAGTTCAAGGGGTTCGAATTCACCACCTTCGATTCTATAAAATATAAGTTATTGAACATGCAATAAATATCTATCCATTCATAAGTAATTTATATTATATCTACATTGATGCATTTTACATAAAAAATGAAACCAAAAAGTTACTATTTCATATATGTACGCAACCGCTGACGTCTGGTGGTATTAATTTGAACTATCTTACCGAGGAAAATATTTCTTATTCCCATAAGAGGAAATGTTACACATTTTAAGAATAAAACAAATTTTATTAATGAAAATTACATAAAAGAAAAGACGAATAAGTGCAATGGTTATTGGTCTGTATCACAATGCGGTTCATATGTATGCCAGAAAGTATGAAATAGCATGAATTCCCAAAAGCTAACGAATTATGTAAAACATTGAACATTATTACATTATAAATAAATATTATGTGAGTTACGCTACTTACAAAATTAGATTGAAATTAACAATTTTGATAGAGTTTTGAATTAAGTTAATAAACGAAATACGAAAATTTCATTAAAATATATATGTGACTGAACCTGGCATCAAATTATTTACGCATTTTTCAAAATGTCGAACTAAGTAATTCTGAGTTACCAAATGAAGGTTAAATAAAAAACGAATTTGCTGAAGTTGAAATAAGAAAACAAGAGGCCCATTCTTTCGTTCCGAACTAATAAGATTTTAGAATAGTCATCATATATTTAGGAATGAATTAGCATAAAAGCGAAAGTATGAGCCTCTGAAAATAAATAAAACTATACAAGATAAATGGAAGTATTCACAACTGACGTCACTAAAACAATACGTGTCCTATTTCCTGCATAGACTAATATATCTCAACATGGCAGTTTCACCTGTAATAATATTTATTATATACATATGAGTATATACACAATACACATATTATTGGATATGTTATTACAGCCATATTATCAAATAAATAGGATAGTATATGTGTGTATGAATGTATGTATGTATAACAATATGGAAAGTAAGAATAGTAGATTAGGGCACTGTTTAACAGAAAATGGTGATTTATTTGAACATTTAATTTAAATTTATAAATATTTATAATTTAAATACAGTTACTTGAAATAAAGATTTATTTAATTATTTATAACGTTAGTTATGGTAATTATTTTAACTTTTAAATAAATTCAATTTATTGTAGTTCTATAATAAATTGAGTCCCGTTTATTTTATTTGTATCGCGAACGTAGTTTTTAACTCTCAAGAATGTTTTCCTTTACACTTTTAGTCTAAAGTGAATAGGGCACGAATTAACAGCTAATATAAAAAATAGTATTGTATTTCTTATGTATCACACAAAAAGTTGCCACCCGGTATATATAGTCTTAGTTTGCCCTCCACTAACTTGCTTAGTGTTGCTTTTTAATGAATGAATATGACATAAGTAACTAATTTAAGATACACAGATAGTGTCAACGTTTATTTTTACACCACTACTGTTTCTACACATAGATAAACTCACACTTAGCAGAAGGTATATGATAAACGAATACGTGCTACGAACCCGATCAGTTATAGAAACTGTGAGAGGAACCGACTCCATATAAGCCTAACTTTAGCAGGAAAATAATCCTTAGTATTTGCTATATTTCACATTTATCACAAACAAAATTCTTTATTAAATAAATGTTTATATGTGAATAAATATGAAAAAAATTAATTGCTTTTAATTGCAATTTTCCTTGATTTTCATCAATCAAGAATAATTTTCTGAAGCTTAATACCATTTGTCACATTTAAAGCGATGCACACATGGTTACTTACTTCTTTTACGAATACAATACGATTATGCAATGAGAAAAATGATAACTTTATCAACGGAACTAATAAAAAACTGCTATAAAAAGGAAGAAAGCAATTTTTAAACAGTAATCGAAATAAAAATTACTTGAAACCTAGGGCACAAATACAAAAAAGTACAAAATTATTTTTAAATTAATATCACACAACATAAGGCGTAATTTTACCGTTTCAAAATTATAAATATAGTCTTAAGACTAAATACGCTGTGCATACAAAGCGTTCAAATATAAAATGATGAGTATAAATCTAGTAAATATTGACGTATTTATAGTTTAAGGTAACATTCATTTTTTAGAATGGGAATTTGTCTGAATTATTGAATATACTCATACTTAAATAATATTGCATTCGCTTATTAAGTTAAAGAATAATCAAATCACGCAAAAAAGTATAAATTGAATTATTTACTAGTGGAATGTTATCGCTTTTAACAAAATACAGGATGCTCACATGATGAGTACAGTAAACGATATTACGAATTAGCAAAAATGAATTAAAGAAAGCGATGGTCCTCTATGCACTAGATGAGATTTCAGCTGTCAAAACTAAATGAATCTTACCTTAAAGCAAGTCCAACGGCTGCAGGGCTTTGAGCTTTTGCGGTAGTTGATGTTAAGCCGTATTCTTGAAGAGTTTTGTCATCTTCCATCAATTGATTATCCTTGTTAAACAGTTGTTGATCATGCGGATTTACTTTTAATATACCTGCAAAAGATCATTTTAAAAAAGAAATAAAACTTTTGTAAATATAATTAAACCTTCTATCATCTTTTTCAATTCTAAAACTGAGGTAGTATCCTTTGCATCAGTAAATATCGTAAGTTTCTTTCTCCTGATCATCAAAAATACATCCTGTAAATATCATGTTAGGTTAGAAATTATTTACAAATTTTAAAATGTATATTACATTGATAATAATTGTGTATAGTTTATTTGTTTTACTTACCATTGTGTTTACTATTATAAATACCTATATAAAATTTCTAAATTATTATTTTGTCAAAATATTCGATTACAAATGTCTTTTGACAATGATGCACACTGGGTTTCATAGAAATCTGTTTTACCGACTGCAGTGAAAAATATTATTGAGCGGTAAACATGAAATTACCTGTCAGTGATCTTTTTTTCACTTTTTTTTGCAAACATTAGATACGTACACACCACTTTTTTTCATATTAAATGTAATGTCAAAAAACTCTATTCATGTATACACACTCAAATTTCATCATATAACTGTATTATTTAAAAAGAGATTAAATGTGTTTTAAAGAATATCTTCAAAATAATAATGAGAAAGATAAACTTATATCGTTTGGCATTAGATGTTTATCTACCAATTATTTCTATTCTATTGAAATAAAGGATGGTTTGATTTAGAATATATTACATGATGTCGAAGCTCTTAATTTCATGTAGTAGTTCGTACAAATGTATTATTATTTTGGATGAAATTCTATATTTTTCTACCTTCTGTAAGACATTTCATTCAATGTTACGTTTATCACAAACGTATGGAAAAATAAGATTAAAATATTATTAAGTTTTAAGACAGATTTTTCTAGTTTTGATCGATCTAGTCGCTAATATTGTGTGCTAATAATGCAATTACTAATTTATTTCCAAATACACTTTAACGGGAAATGTAATAATAAACACCCCGCGTTGAATCACTTCAACAGTCTATAAAAGATTGAAAACAATGCGAATCTTTTTTAGTGTCTCATCCATTCATGTCATCCACACTTGGTAAGACTAAAATTATATATTTCTATAAATATAAGTATGCTTATGTGTTTTATAGTATATTTATTATAAAATAAAAAAAATTATTACAATGTTAAAGTAGCGCTTAAAAATATCAAATTAAAATTTCCGAAGGCACTGCATTAATATATTTCTTAGTCGTAATCGTAAATTTTGATCACCTTCACAGAACACATGTGTGCAATGTTCTTCAACTTGAATTAGCGTATCTGCGTCAGGCTACATTAAAAATGGAAAAAATTATTATTTTTAAGTATTCCTCAAATTTAAAGAGATTTCATTCTCCTGTTTAAAAAAAATAGTAACCGAATTAGCGAAACACTATTGGGCAAGAACATTATAAAGTTAGACTTTACATCATATATATATATACATAATTTTAACTTTCTTATACGAAGTATATTAATTGTAATCAAGAAAAAAATCGATCTCCCGATTTTTACGGAAATACAACTTATGACCTTCCCTGAATCGAGTCTGACCTATATTTGGGATGACGTCTAAGTGTGTGTTTTGGGGGTGTTCTACAGCCTAAACTGTAGAAGATAAAATTATAAAATTAAGATTTGTACATGACTGGCAAGAAAACCACATATTTTTGAAAAAATTATTCAAACCGCAAGTGCTTGTTTACTCTAGTCATTTTTTGCGGTTTCTACAATATCTCCGAAACAGTTGCACTTACATTAAAAATATTTACAATTTAAATGAAAGATAATATTTCACTACTTTTGTTTGAGAATTTTCTTTAAAAAATGGACCATTTACAAGAAAATTACTATTGTAATTCTTAAATATCTTATTTATGTTTCCATGATTACGTAGGTATGGGACATTATATTTAATAAATTGTATTAACTATGCCTGTCAGAACAGGAAAACAAAATAAGCTCAAATAATTTGGAATTTAACATTTAATATCAATTTATGTTTCAAAAGTAAGGAAAATATATTAAATATCTAGTTAGGCTTTAAATTTATTCTAGAAAACTAAAAAAAGTCCGACCATAATAATTCGATAGGAACCGGCATGAAGTTATGTGTGTATTTTCTTGAATGTTTAAATATGTGTATTTTAATGTCCTTCCTATCTAAACAAAATATACCTACTCCTACTACGTATATGAAAGTCCAATGCAAGACATTGCAGATGTTTTAAATTACAACTAGATGTCATAAACAAATATATCACCACTTGTATGATATAGCAACGTGACAATATAAACAGAATAGAGACCCAGCACCCCTATTCTATAATTGCTCCACGGTGCTATATCAATCAAGTGGTGATCTAGTTCTGTGTTGACATCAAGCAGTATATAGTCTATTTTTTGTAAGAATTCTGCGTTAGTTTTATGAAGTACCTTATCGCTCTCACTTATAAAGTATTGCACCATCTTTCTCAAGCAAAGGATAATGCTTGTTAGTCATGTTAGTGAGAGCGACAAGGTATATCATAAAACTAACAATGAATTCTTACGAAAAACAGATTATAGTTAAAAAAATTAGTGAACATCAACGCGAATGAGGTTACAGCACCTCAATCGCAATGGAGCTATCCATATAGCACTTTGCTATTTTGGCATTTGCGAGAATGGTTATAATACAAAATAAGAGCCATATAGATAAAACAAATTTCGGTTAAAGTGAGTCTTAGGAGGTCTCACTGACAGTTGCCAACTAAATACAGGGAAAACATACCCTACGAAGGGATTTGTCCCTTAGGCCAGGGCAAAGTTTAGGTTGTTGGGGGGGGGGGGGGGGCAGATCTAGAACACACTTTCGATGAAATATCTGGAACTATCCTTCAGCGGTCATGTGCATTTTTTGCTAAATGTCAACGAGACCTCCTAAGACTCACTTTTACCCAAATTTCTATAATGCCGATAAATTTAATTTTCTGGTTCCGAGTTTAGTCATAGTAGTATCACTATTTTATAATATATGTAATTCATATACAAACTCGCATCTTTTACTTTCTTATACGAAGTAATGCATAAGCGCACTCGTATTTACTCTAGACATTTTTGTCGTTTCTGCAATATATCCGAAACGATTGCACTTATAGCAAATATAGTTATATTCAAAATGAAAGATATTATGCATAAATTTTGTTTGAAAAGCAATCTTACCAAATTAAATTGTCTACCTTTCACAGCTTAATCCACCGCTTAATTAATGTACCACTCTCCCAAATAAATTTTGATATAGAATTAAACACCATAAAACCAATAGCCCTTAATAACGGTTACCCCACTAAATTAATAGATAAGTTGCTAATAAACAAACATAGGAAAATTCTAAACAAACAATTTTACAATGCAGATTCCGAAACCATAATCAAAAGATGGTGTTTCTTAAACTATATAGAACACACCAGCACTTTGGTTGCCAATAAATTAAAATCGTTAAATATAGATAGCATCATAGTTAACAAAATGAACATCTCTACTTTACTTGTAAATAATAAAGACAAAATAGACAAGGGTGAAAAATCTTGAGTTTATCAAATTAATTGTGATAATTGTGATGCTATCTACATTGGACAAAGCGAACGTAGTTTTAACACTAGAATAAAAGAACACATAGCTTCCATTAAAAATAACAAAAATCTCACGGGCTTTTCTAATTACTGTATCACTGAAAAACATGAAGGTATTACAGACAAACAATAAAAGCCGTAAACTGAGGATTCTGGAAAATTTTGAAATTAAGAAAGCCATTCAAAATAAACTCAATATAGTTAACGAACAGACGGACTTAGGATTCACCCCATTGTTAAATTTGTCTTATTTAAAACCACCACGCACCTTAATTCCCGCAAAACTGTAACCCAATAATTTGTACCGTTAAATGTATATTATAAATATAAGTAACCAGGCTGTTAGAATTAGTGCCATTTGAATCTGTACCTTGATAATAGCCGAAGGGCTGAAACGATCGTAGGTAATAAATTGAAAAATGTTTGTGAAACTAACCAAGTGTTTTTATTTCATTTTAATATTGAAAAGCTTCTTCAAAAAGTGTACTATTTACAAGAAAATTGCTACTGAAATTCATTAATTTCTTATTTAATAAATCATCAACTGTCCCTATCGATAACAGGAATACAACATAATTTAGGACATTAAATTGATTGAGAAAGTACTTAAAAGTTAGTAATATATTGTAACTTTGAAGAATATATTCGGTTATATATTTAATTTATTTGAAAACTAACAAATTTCAGGGCATAATTATATACCTACTACTCATAAAAACATCGGCCATGTGTTGGCCCTAAACTTTCTTTTACGTATTCAGTCTTTTTTAATTTGATAGTATATAAATTAAAATATAAAATGTTTAAATTTCAAGAAAATACTTTCAAATTGTACTTTAAACCTTATAAAATATTTTCGGTAAAAGTGAGTCTTAGGAGGTCTGAGGATAATTCCAGATAGTTCATCGAAAGGGTTTTCTTGATCTGTAAATAACAAATAAAGTGTGATATAAACCGTATGCTTTACAGTACAATCACACCACTACCTGCCTTCATTCAATAGTTATTTTTTTTTTGCCACCAGACTGCGTATCTGATAGCTTGAGTTGTCAATAAAATCCAACATTTAAAATCTAAAATACATATGTTTTCTTTGGAAATCTGACAATAAACTAACTTTACAATTTTATTGGACAATGAATGAAAAGATGTTCTTGTATTTAAACATTTCATATTTTTATTTATATACTATCAAATCTAAATATACTGACTACGTAAAAGAAAGTTTAGGGCCAACACATGGCCGATGTTTTTTTTAAATATATATAATTCGAAATAACAAGGATGAATTACCAAATGTATGATGACTCCACTACTACTTGGTTCAACTTTTGCATCAGTTATTCCTTCTTGGGCGAGTTTTTGTACAAAATCACCAACATTCAAGGTTCCCCATTCGTACTGTATATTTTTTAAAGGTTTAATAGCATTTAAATTACTACCATTGCTGCCACTACCACTGCTGCCACTACCACCAGGCCGCGGTTCTCTTGTTTTTGATTTCCACGATGTACTGACAGCTTCCTGTAATATATTTTAAGTTTACACATATAGACATATGATTTTATACAGGATAAGAGTAAAATAGTTTAATTTCTGAAACACTATACTATACTATACTAGATTTGCTAACCATTTTTATTATTTAATACTCACTTGCATATTCAGTACGTTATCTTTAACTTGTAACGTGCCAGTTATTGACGATAAACTAATTCCCGGTTTAATCTCAATCGGAACCAGTTCTTCAGCAATACTATCATTTACGAAAACTTGATTGTGTTTACGTTTTAATGGCAAATTAATAACATCGCCTCGTTTGAATGTAATCAAAGGACGATCAGAAGTTGATTCAATTATTAAATCAGGTCTGTGACTCGCTGAGGCTGGGGGCTGTGTGTAGCATTCTGGTATAACTAACGCTGACGGTTTTAAATCTTTTATAAGTTTATTGGCTTGCATAAAATTTAATGATGTATCAATAGCACAATGTGCAGCTTTCATTTTTAATGGTTGAAACGGTGCCAAAGCTTCTAAATAATCGAAATCTGGTTCTGAAATTAAATATTAAAATTATATTTTAAACTTATTATTTAATATATTTGAAAAATACCTGTAAAAACAATTGTATTCTTTGGATCAGAACCCCATAATTCTATAAAATGCACTGCATCGCCAAATCTTAAGCTGGGATGCCCACAAAATACAATACAAGGCTGAAATAATATTTCAAATTTGTTCTTTTAGGTCTAACTTCACCAATGTCAGTTATAATGATTCGATATTGTTTAACTAAAGAATAACTTTCGTTGGCATTGTTAAAATTGGGATGTAATGAAAATGTTATTCGGTAAAATAAAATAATCCATGTCAAAAGATATATTTCTATAAATTTATGACGATTTCACTGCTAAACGGTTTATATCAAAATATATACAAATTATAGATACGTTATATAGATCCTATAAGAGCAACATAATTAAAATTAATTTAAAATTATAACTATGTATTAGGTTAAATAATAAACTGAATTCCATCAATAGCTAAAAAAAATATTAAACGACGTTTCGACATCTCTTATATGTCTTCTGCACGATTGTAAATTTCTTATTTATGCTGTCATAGTTACGTAGTTATCGTAATTTATAATAAATAAATCACATGAACTATGCCAAATGAGATGATATGGTCATGTCCAATAAGACGAAAGAGATTTACGTGGGCGAGATGAATGGTGTGAGAATGCTGGGGTCGTCCTCGGAATAAGTGGATAAATATCATTGAGAATGAATTGTGAGCAAGCGGAATAAAAGAGCGTGTATGACAAATTTAATGAATTTGATAGAAGCAAAAAGTAAGGATAGAGTTGAATGACGAAAGATTATCAAGATGTGAATGGATGTAAACGGTTTTCTGCCACCCTCATATTATGGGAATATGCATGAAGTTATGTATGTATTTAATTTATTTACAAACTAACAAATAATAATTAATAATAAATTGATACGCTCTATATCTATATTGAACTAAAGTAACTCCTTTGCGATTGCACTTATAGCAAATATATATATATATATATATATATATATATATATATATATATATATATATATATATTTTCCAAAGATAAAAAAAACTTGGATTTGTATAAATATTTTTTATAGTTTGTCTTTCCAAGCAATTATTTGTCATGTGCTACTTGTGATTAATAAAATAGTATACTAACTTCTCGAAAATCGGTGCTGAATCCATCAGAATAGATATGTTTGAATTGCTTTAAACGATTACTTTTAACTAATGATCCATGCGGAAACGGTTCATCTGGTATATAGACTTTGTTTTGTTTCGCTGTTGATAACCATTCGGCCAAAATATTTGAATACGCAAGCGATGTGTCAGCGACCGGTGAAATAAAAAACATTGGTACTCTTGGATACTGGGCAGCATTTAAACTCGTCGATAAACATTCAAACAAATCGTATACAACTCCAGATGGATAGCATGGAATCAATACGTTTCCATTCGCTCTCAATGTCATACCTAATAATAATAAATAACTATAAATATATTGCATAATTTTTTTTTTTACTTTCTTAAACGAATGTATATAAGGAAGTATTGTAATCATAAAAAAAAAAACGAGATTTTAACGGAAATACATGTTTTGACCTTCCCTGAGTCAAGCCTGACATTTTCAGAATTCCGCCTGTGTGTGTGAGTGAATCGTCTACAGCCAAACGGTCAATGCTATAAGAAAACCTCCTATTTTTGAAAAGAATATTCAAACCGGAAGTGCATGTTTATATTGTGGATATGAAATCAGCATATCTGGTTTTGGGTTGCTATGCACCAAAAACAGTTGAACGTTTGCTTGACAGAATAAATAGATTATTGTTTTATGTATTTTCTCTAAAAGATAATAAAAGGTTTCTTTTCGTTATATTACCACTGAGTAGATTACTTACTATTATAAATAACAAAAGGTTATGGGCCGAGTAGACGATAAAAGTAGAATTATCTAATTCAACGGACAAAACTTTAGTAGCTGGAAATTTCGAATAGAAGTGCTACTAGAGGAATTAGAATTAGTGGACTATATCCACTATGATTTATCTACTGTGCTGGTTAATAGAGGTTTAGATAGTGAACTAGCAGATGCGGATAAAGAAACTCAAAGAATCAAGAAAGTGGCAATATGCAAACGCGAAGAAAGAAAATGCAAGTCTGCTCTCATAGAAAGAATAGCGGATACCCACCTAGAATATATAATAGATAAGTCAACACCAAAAGAAATATTGGATACTTTAAAGTTTACGTTCGAGAGACATAGTGTGGCAAGTTCTTACGAAAAAAACTATTAACAATGAAGTACATTGATGGAAGTTGTTTGGAAAATTATTTTTTGCTATTTGACAAAACCATGAGGGAATTGAAACAAACAGGTGCCAAACTAGAAGAGAGTGATGTAGTATGTAAGCTTTTATTAACTCTGCCAAAGTCTTTCGAAGCGTTAACAACAGCTTTAGAGACCATAGATCCAAGTAAGCTAACAATTGAATATACTAGGACGTCTTTTAGATGAATTCAATAAGAGAAATAACTTAGTAGTTGATGTAAAAGATAAAATGAACAACTCTGATTGTGCATTTGGTGCTAGACCAACATTTATTTATAAATGTTATGAATGTGGAAAGGTTGGTCATAAAAGATCAGAATGCAAATTTAAAAGAAAAATTAAAAATAAACAATTTAGTAAAAATCATGGAAATAATAGCAATCTCAGTTATACAGCAAATGAAGAAAACGAAATTGCATTTATGAATAAAAATGTAATAAGTTCTCTGTCCAAAGATGATGACCTTATTTGGTATAAGACTCTGGATGTACAAAACACATGATTAATGACAGTAGAATGTTTGATAAAGTTAAACCATCAGAAGAAAACTTAACAGTCACCATTGGTGTTGTGAAAAATGGAACTACACTTACTGCAACAGCAAGAGGTGATGTAAAAGTTATTCTTCCTGTTAAAGACAAGAACATTAAATGTACGATTAGAAATGTTTTATTTGTTCCTAATCTACGGAATAATCTTTTATCTATTCACCGAATTGAAGAACTCGGTTACACTGTTACGTTCAAAGACAGAAGCGTAAGAATCACAAATGGAAATGTGTTGTTTGCTACAGGAGTAAAAGATGGAAAACTATATAAACTAAATTTTATTTTAAATAAAACCTTATCTCAAGAACAAGCGCATTCTGTGAAACACGCTACCGATTTGAAATTATGGCATAGGAGATTTGGACATACACACATTGGAGGACTCTTAAAACTATCAAAAGGAAATATGATAAGTGGGCATTCCACTTATCATATTTCCTTTTGATTTAGTACAACAATCGGAGCTAGAAATGTGCAAATGTTACCTTATAGGTAAACAAACACGCTTGCCATATAAAACAAATACAAAATCAAGATCTTCTCGTCCATTGGAACTCATACACAGTGATGTTTGTGACTCTTTTTCGCCAAAATCGTGGTATAATAAACGGTATTTTGTATCGTTTGTCGATGATTATACCCATTTCACTGTTATTTATATACTTAATTCTAAAGATGAAGTTTTTGACTGTGTTGTTTAGTATGAAGCAATGGTAAATGCTCACATTAATTTAAAAATTGCAAAACTTCGTTGTGATAATGGCGGAGAATATATCTCCAAGAAATTAAAAAGTTTCTGTACATAGAAAGGTTTCAAATTGGTATATACCGTTCCATACACACCACAACTAAATGGAGTTGCTGAACGTTCAAACAGGACAATAGTTGAAAAAGCAAGAACAATGATTGCGGACGCCAATGTTCCAAAATATCTGTGGAATGAAGCTATATTAACAGCAACTTTTCTCCTCAATAGAACACCTACTAGGTCACTAACGGATGAAAAGGAAACGCAAACTCCAGCGGAATTATGGTTAGGAAACAAGCCTGACGTAAAGCGATTGAAGATATTTGGAAGTAAAGCTTTTGCACATGTTCCTTCGCAGTTACGAAGTAAATTCGATTCAAATACTAAGGAAGGTTTGTTGGTGGGTTATACAACAAATGCATATAGATTATGGGATGCCAAAAGACAGGAAATATTTGTAGCAAGAGATGTCATATTTGAAGAACCAGAAGCAAATGTTCATCTTCCAGAAAATGGAAACTACTATCGGAAAGAAGAATATGGTACACAGGAAGATATATAGGAAGAGAAAAATATTGACATAAGAGAAGAAGAACCAAGAATAGAAACAGAAGAACCAAGATTAGAAACAGAAGGACGACCTCAACGAGTGAGAAGACCTCCAGCATGGATGGCTGACTATGAAACATATTTTGCACTCAGTGCTGAAAATTTTGTAGAAGATGTACCATATGAATTCAATGAAATTCAATCGCGTTTTGATCGTACAGAGTGGGAAGAAGCAGTGAATAAAGAAATAAACTCACTCTTAAAGAATAATACCTGGCCTCTAACATCTCTACCCAAGAACGAGAAAGCAATATCATCTAAATGGCTGTTTAAAATTAAACGAAACATGGATGACACGACATACAAAGCTAGACTTGTTATCAAAGGATGTGCACAGAAGAAAGGACTGAATTACCAAGAAACTTATGTTCCAGTAGCAAGGCTAACTACTGTTAGAATAGCCTTAGCAATTGCTAATGAGAAAGAATACTACGTCCACCAGATGGATGTGACAACTGCCTTTCTAAATGGTGAGTTAAAAGAAACGGTCTATATGAAACCACCGGAAGGTTTTATCAGTGAACAAAATGATCTAGTTTGTAAACTGAATAAATCATTGTATGGTCTCAAACAAGCACCTCGGTGCTGGAATGACAGGTTCAACAAATATGTACTAAAACTTGGTTTTACGAGATCAGAAAATGATTGCTATTTATACACACTTAAAGAGGGAAGCACGCAAATCTACATTATTCTGTACGTAGATGATTTACTTCTCATAAGTAATAGTATGGATGAAATTAAAATTTTATTCAGAATTTGAGATGAAAGATCTGAAAGATGTCAAATACTACTTGGGATTTAAAGTAGAAAGAAACATTAAAGAAGGACTATTAACAATACATCAGAATGAATATACTAAACGAATGCTACAAAGGTTCAATATGGAGAACTGTAAAACCATAGCCACTCCGATGGAAAAAAGACTTAAACTGATGGCTAACGTTGAGTTAATTGAACATACCTCTAAACCGTATCGTGAGTTACTGGGATGTCTCATGCATTTGATGATCACTTCAAGACCGGACATCTGTACAGCCCTAAATTATTTGAGTAGGTTTCAAAATTGTGCGACAGATGTACACTGGAATCACTTAAAAAGAATACTCCGTTATCTGAACGGAACAAAGAACCAGCAGGTTATGCTGACGCAGACTGGGGAAACGATTTGAATGACAGGAAATCAACTTCTGGCTATTTATTCAAATGTTTCGACGCAATATCTTGGTCAACGAAGAAACAACCGACGGTTACCCTGTCTTCAACAGAAGCAGAATTTGTTGCTCTGTGTTCTGCAACTTGTGAATAAAGGTTAGTTACTCGTCACTTTTTTTTTTTTTTAATTTGTCCGCTGTGTTGATATGAGTATATTTAATATTAGGAATGAGTAAGTGAAATGTTACCGTAGGTAAGCTATGAAAAATTAGTAACTTACCGGTAAGATAACTTTAGTTACCGATAGCCTATGAATGTTACAATATTTAAATAGCAGCAATTTTTTCAATATTTAAGTGTTTTAACGTATAAAAGCACATTTAAATAAAGGTACTGTGCTAGATACGAGTTAAAGACATTTATTTTCTCTTTTTCGTAATAAATCACCTTCGTAACTGATAATTATTGAATAATTTTACTTACTCACAACCATACACAGCATTCCTAACATAGAATCAGGATTTGATATCGGAGTTTGTGTTAATCCAGTCATAATCAAAACGTCAGCATTTCTTAGTGCTGCTTGGTCCATTGGTTTTGGGTGCGTAGTAAGTGTGGAAGAACCACTAACGTACGCAATTTTCTCATGATTAGAACTAATAATCCAATTACTAGAACCCAGACAAAACCCTGAGCTAACTGGAATAACTTGCAATGCACCGTAAATATCCTTTAAAATATAATAAAATTTAAATTGTTTTTTGGAGGAATTATTCGATATATATACATACAATTTTTTCGTTGTATCCAACCATTTGTATACGTGCTAAACTGGCATTTACATTCGCCATTTTATAAATACGTTTCCATGAACGTGGTTTGAAACCATCAGCCAATCTAGGCGGTAGTTTGTGTAATACTTGTTTCCAATGTGAAGCTAAAGTTGCTTTGGGACATTGCTCTATATACAAAACTAGTTCTTCAAGGAATAATCTAAAAAACAAATATGCCAATCCCTATCTAATTGGAGTTTATGAATATTTCAATATAAAGGATGTTTTTTAGTTAGTAAAAATGTTAGCAATTTGTTTTTAATTAAATAATGGATACCAGTGCTTGGAAGAAAACCGAAAGTGCATGTTTACTCTAGTAAATTTTTGGGAATTCTGTAATATCTCCAAAACTGCTGCACTTATAGAAATATAGCGGTATTTAAAATGAAAGATTAATATTATACACAACTTTTGTTTGCAAAATTTCTTCAATAAGTGTACCGATTACAAGAAAATTGCTATCTAAATTTGTAATAGTCTTATCTTCGTTGTCATGATTACATAGGTATGGGAAATTATACTTATGACATATAGTTGTAGTGTAAAAGTGTTTCAAAAGTTAGTAAAATATTAAAATTATTATATATGAATATTTTGTTAGGTTTTTAGTTCATTTGAAGAGTAAAAAACGTTCGGTCATAATCATTTCTAATACAACGTAATACTTCATACCCAAACAAAATAAACCTACTACGTATAAGACAGTCCAGTGCAAGACACTGCAGATGTTTTTATAACTATACGAAATATGAAAAATGTATGCTAAATGATAGAACTAAAATTTGGTTCACAATAATAGAAACAAGATTAATATTTGATTTTGAAATTATTATTAAATAATTCAAGATTTATAAAAAAATGTTTATATAATTTAAAGAGTCTAAATTAATATTAGAAGAAATAAGCTCTAATTTTAATTAAAAATTTGTAATTTTGATATCAAATTTGTTTAAAATTAATAAGATAAAATGTTTAATATATTTTTGAATTACAGTTGATAAGGGAATCTAACAAATACTTAGTTATAGGAAACAATAGAGGCTAGTTAAAAAACTAAATCTTAAATACCTTCCAATTTGAAGAGTGGGTTCAGTAGCATAAACTTTTCCTTTAAATCCAGTTCCTTCAGTTATGAAGGGTAATGCCATCATGCACAAATAGTTTGATATTAAAATGACATCTACTTGAGAGAAATCTACTAGTTTATCCAAAGGTGGACAAAATTCAGGTGGAGAGTCAACAAATACTTGATCGCAGCATTCCTTCAGTTCCTAAGATATTTGAATTATGTATTAACTTCATACTATGCTGAAGCAAAATAAAACATAAACATATTATTAATAACCCTTTTAATACAGTTTTAATACTCGAATACTTTTAATCACTCATAAGTACACTTAAATTCAAGTACTTGATACTCATTCTTTAATTTGTTAAAATAAAAGTTTTTTTTTTTTCAAATATAAGACTATGTTATACCACTAATTCTCAGTTGTACAATATGATTTCAAATTGAAGTTTCATTTTATCTAACATTTTCAATTTAGTGTCAATTTTTAAATTTAATTAATTAATTATTAACTATATGTTACGGTAGTGCTACTTTTGATGTAGCATCTGCAAGTGCAGATCTAAACAATTTCTTATGTGTGTTAAGTGTTAAACTATGTTTACTTTTAAATACTCTTTTAACTAGAAATAAAAATCTGCGGATTTAAAACGTAAATTAAAATAATAATAACATGTCATAAAAACGTCGCAGTATTAGTTTTATTTTGCTATCTCTATATTTACATAAATAAGGATTATTAAGATATGTTCATATTTAAAAACCATAAATTTTCGAGTAATTCTGATACTCGAATTTTTGAGTAAAATTACAAAATAGCTCCAAATATGTAAACCTACGCAATATTGCTACTGTTGATTGACTTAAATGCGCGACAACAAACTAATGAATCTGATCGCTAATACTATTTGTAAAAGACGAACTAATAAGCATTTAAAATTAATATAAATGGTTTAAAAAAGCGTAAGAATAGGCGTATGCAGAAATGGCAATGCATGAAAAAGGTTATTTGCCAATCAGTTTTAATGGTAGAGTAAAATATGTACATTTGTGATACGTCAACTTACACCTTCTAATTCTGGATCAGCAGCATCTGGAGGAACCCAATTAGCCAAGTTTAATAATCTGGATGAAGGAACAAACGATAATGGTAGAAAACTTAATACAGATTGAACCGAAAGACCACAATCTAGCATCATAGTCACTTCATTGAATGTCAATACAAGGCATGGTTTATTTGGGTCATTGCTTAATGAATACTAAAATATAAAATCACAATTCATTTATATATCTTTAAATAAAATACGAGAATCTTACTAGTTTCATGGTTAAATATTTAGATTTGACCGATTCTTGTATAAGGATTTACAGGTTATGTTTACAAAGTACAAACGTTTGAATCAGTCAAAGTATCTCGTTTCTCGTCGACTAAGTTGTACCATGGTCAATTAGATCATTTCAAATATTATATCGAAGAAATTCAGAACTTCAACAAATTTCTGCATTCCACTAGTCCGGATTTTCATTAGACGGTGCTGCAGCTTGATATATTACGTTCTGACTTCATTTTTGCATATGACCGGCATAGGAAATTCCGCATTAGCGAATCTCAAATGAGCGAATTAAAAATAGCAAATATCGGAATAACGATCGGTCAAAATTTTATTGTTGAACCTATTTAAGAAAATTATATGAAAAATAAGATAATTTATAATTAAGAATTACTATTACGACTGTACACTTTATATAAGTCTACTCCTTAGCTAACGTAAATAAATCGCTTACATAGGCCATTTACCAATTTGTTTTCTAACATTTTAAAAAATCACTAAAAATATGAATAAGTGAGCCAAAAAAAGAAATTTATATAAATTTGCATATATCCTTCTTTGAGAATATTTATTTTTCAACGTAGTCACCTTGCAATGCAATATACTTAGACCAACGGCTTTTTTTTGTCATCTCTGGCGTGTAATGGCGAATCCATGTTTCATCTACTGTTATAAAACGCACGCATCTGAAACGCCAGCAGCACGCCATCTAAAGATCATCTTGAGGATCATAGTCATCTGGTCATACTTGTGCTATCTCTGTGTCATGCCGAGAACTTTCCGAACCACCCTCGTACCGTTGAGTGATAAGTTTATGAAGAGGCCTTCGAACATAAGTCTTGTCACTTTATAACCTAAAGTCTCGCAACCAGCATTGCACCTAAAGTCTCGCATATCCAGCATTGCATGATTTTAATGCAAGTTATTCAGCACGTACAAAATCAGTTAAATTGCGTCATATCCATGCAAGTTATTCAGCACGTACAAAATCAGTTAAATCAAGATATTCTGCCAAATCTTCTTCACAATTGCTCTCATTATAATCCTTAGATAATCATTGCACCAGCATTGCATGATTTTAAATGCAAGTTATTCAGCACGTACAAAATCAGTTAAATTGCGTCATATCATATTATTTTTTATTGATAACGGCCTTCTCTGCGGATTTGAATCTAATAGATTTCGACTGTTCAGAGCATCAAATATTTTATTAATATTATCAATAAAGTTTGCTGTTTGAGGGCCTGTTGCTGTTTTTATAACATTTAATGTGTTTGCGGTACGAATTGCACACGCCATAGAGTGACTGAACACTTGGGAAGCTAATTTCACTCGCATTTTGAAAATTTGTTGTTTGATATGATTATTTGTTATTTTCGGTAATAATCGAGTCGTTTTGCTTTTGCAATCTTCTTCATATGTGTTTACTAAGTCACACCATGATACTTTTTCACCGTCTATTAAGATCTGCACCTTTGTGTTCATAAAGTTGTTTCGGATAGATTTTAATAGATGTGGTGGATCATAAATAGTGAGAATTTTCTTATTTTCAATGAAAAAACATAGGTGTTTTTTTGTACATCCAAGAATATTGAATGCCCTTCTATTGTTTGCACCTTGGTCGCAGACCAATACTCTTGGATTAAGAGAAATTTCAATAATCTTCTTTAATACTATTTTAATTAACTGAACTAAATTGTCCGACTTTACCGGTCCGTTGGAAGCATAGTAACAAAATGGCAATTTCCAATTTTTTAGAAGACCACGAACATAAAAGGCCAAAACTGTCGTAGCTGGTTTGTCTTCTCTTCCTAACTCACCACAAATCTTTTATTCCTTCTACTCTGTCCATATGTTCATTATATTGTTCTCCTACCTTTACATTAATTTCATCATAAGTACAGTACATTCTTTTTCCCATTTATTCATGGTGGCTACTCGTTCACGAAGTTTACTTATCAATTGTGTGTTTACTCCTGTACCTAAGTTGTATATTTTTAACCATGTCTGAATTGTTCTAATTGCCGGCAGCACAAATTTCAAGTTATAGACGAGAAATTTATAAGCAGAAGGAGATTTGTAGTATATTGACAGGGCTAGCTTCTTTTCTTTCGTTGTCCAAGAATCTCTTTTCCCATGAAACATTTGCATTTTCACAAATGTTTTCACAAAATCAATTTTGTTGTATAGCACATTTTCTACAACATTCAACGTCCTAAATGAATTTGTATTACGTTTCAATCGAAAATTTGTTATTTTGGTAGCTTTTTCTGTAAACTACATACTTTTAAACGCAATTTTTTGCTTCTCGGTGACCAGCTTAATTTATTGGATGGCATATTTAAAATACGTTCACTGACATCAGATTCAGATGTATTTATATAGGGCAACTTAGGTTTGCGAGAAATTGAGTCGTCTGAATTTCACTTGAGGAGGAAAGTACTCGAGCATCCCTTTTTACACCTCTGGTTGCTGGAGGGTAGCATTTCCATTTACTGCAACCTGGTTCTGATTGTGATACCAATGGAACTTTCTGAGTGTAAATAGGTTTTGAATAGATTCGCATTTATGGATAACTGTAGAAGACAAATATAAAATACCAACATAAATTATGTCATCTACATCAGATATTATACATGGATAAAATAAGAGAAGTGTTAAGTTCACACAAAATTAGCACCAATTTGCGCTATTTTAAATTTGAATGTAATGAAATTGTTTAAAACTTATTAGCCAATAAAATAAATTGTGCGAGCTTCAAAATTATTCAAAATGCAACAAAAATTAACGAAACGTGAGCTGTTTACAATCTTTAAATTATGTTTCTAAATTTATTGCAACATATTAAGTTGCCTTACAAAGCTGTCTATATATTGTATATGAAAACATATACAATATATAGACAACTTTGTAAGGCAACTTAATATGTTAGTATAATTTTTATATTTTCTCTAAATTGTTAACAATAATAGAAATATAAACAATAATATTTTCGAAAATGCACAACGAAGAATATATTTAACTCGTCATTTATTTTAAAACAAAATACTTGTAAATGAGGTACTTGCCTGATTTCTTTGGTTCATACATTATCGGAACGGCTGTTTTCTTCAACATTTTCCTTTTATTATTAATAATAATGTCCTCAAATGAAAAATGTACTTCACAAAGTCTTTTATTTTTTAATTGGTCCTTCTCCAAGTTAAACTAACACAATATTTCCACTGTTTTTAATCACTCACTTGCTCTTATTTTTCCACCGATAGGGAATTTAAAAAAAGTTAATTTATCTTTATAAGATACATTATTACAACCCTTGTAAACACAACGGTGTCCGTAAAATGGCATTTTCGATAAAATGCAATGTTAATTGTAAAAGAAAAACGATAATAAAAATCACTTGCTCGACTCACTTAGCTAGCGTTCAGCAGATACCCGATGCAACGCATACGACAGTCAGTACAATACTAAAAGATCTCGGGCAAGGTTTTTCTCACAGACACGCACCGCCATCTAAATCTCGGGCAATATTCGTGCCACACATAGCTCCATAAAGTTGCGCCTCTTCATAAACTTATCACTCAACGCTCGTACACCTTCGAACATAAGTCTTGTCACTTTATAGCCACCTAAAGTCTTGCAACCAGCATGCATGATTTTAATGAAGTTATCGTATGTTACGAACGTACAAAATCAGTTAATGCGTAGGTGAATCCATATAATTCGCTTATTATAGTAGGGTGACCGCCCCTACTAATACAGATCTGCTAAATGTGTATCAAAATTGAAAATTAAATTTTCATAAAAAAAATCCTCATTTTTTTCGTAACTGCAACTCTCGGTCTAAAATTCAAAACACTGTTTCTCATTTCCAGTATAAATATTTAATCTAGAAATACATTCTGTATAGCTGCAATTAACGAATTTGTTGGAAAAAAAATCATCTGAAAACCATATTATCATTTAATAGCACAAAAAAGCGATATCCCAGAAGAGTAAAAGAAACGACGATCGACACCATATGCTCATAAGAACGACAAGCGTAAAAGGGTGACAAACCAAAATAGGTGATAAGCTCCATGTGATGCCAAAATAAAACATGTGCAGTGTCATGTTTGTTTAGTTAGGAAGGGTATTAAAATACAAAATTGTGAACATTTAGGAAAATATAATTATTCATTACACTATATTAGAAATTATTACGTACTATAGAAGAGCTTAAGTATTTGTCTGCATAATTTATCTGTAACATTTTCGGATTGAAATTTTTTCTTAAAAGTCCGTCTTTTATCACCCTGATTCCGAAAATGTAAATATGTCATATACTTGGTAACATATGGGTTGCTTGCTAGTCGTAAGACGAAATTTTTGTCACCTCTACTCCTCTGCAGCTACCGAGCCGATTTCAACCGAATTTGGCCCATATATTGTGTAGCTGACCGATTAAACCCGTTCGCATTTTATATTCAATCAGAGCCGTACTTCAGGAAATATTGGACCCGCAAAAAGGAAGGCCTACAAATTTTAGTTATACCAAAAAAATCTAAGTAAAATTAGATTTTTTTTTTTGTGTATCTACTGACAGCAATAATGAAAATAATAAATTTTATAATAAATTAAAAAACAATAGGACTGTTTTTATTTTTATCCGG
The DNA here is from genome assembly GCA_018344505.1 of Nebria ingens riversi. Taxonomy (NCBI): domain Eukaryota; kingdom Metazoa; phylum Arthropoda; class Insecta; order Coleoptera; family Carabidae; genus Nebria; species Nebria ingens. Next base: position 51,256 of record JADQWA010000119.1, on the reverse strand, counting down.
CTTGTGCGTTGTTTTGACTAATACATATGACAGTTGATATCTTAGATTGTTTACTATATCATTGTTGGTTTGATTGTTGCTTCGATTATTTTAATTACAGTGTATATAATGTTTATTTATATATAAAGAAATTCGACATGACAACTTTAGGGAGCAGCTCGCCAAATATGCTTTTTATAATAACCAAGGTATGAATAAATTTAAAATTTAAATTATAGTACAAATATTGTTTATTTATTCAGAAATTCACTACGCCAAACTTTAGGCATTGGCTGTGCCATTGTAAACGGCTCGCCGAAGTTAAGTTCAAATGAACTTAAAGCTACTTATATGATATGATTTTTCACTAAATTTATTTGTTAAAAATGTCAAATTATTTAAGTCTATTTTGTTTCCCTGTTAAATAATTGACAGGAAAAGTTGACACGATTTATTAAATAAGAAATTTAAGAATTACAATAGCAATTTTCTTGTAACTGGCACACTATTTGAACAATTTTTTTCAAATTAGCACTTCCGGTTTGAAAATTCTTTTCAAAAATCTCTCTCACACACACACATACAGACGTTATTTCAAAAATAGTCAGACTCGAGTCAGAGAAGGCCAAAAGGTGTATTTCCGTTAAAAGCTCGAGTTCTATTATATATCATGATTACAATACTTACTTATTACTTCGTATAAGAACAAAGTAAGAACCAGGCCCTGAAAAATATTTAATGTTTATGTGAACGATGCATGTTCGTGAAGCAGAACCGTTAATTTAACGCATTGAAAGTAGAAACTAACTGAAGCTTAAAAATACCTAAATAAAAATAACTATTCAGAAACTATCCAAAATCCAAAGGCATTTTGGTTATAGGATTGTTGATATCTCGTTATTTTGGAGTTTTTCATTCCTCGTGTAATGGCTTGTCCCTTTTTTAGGGTTGTCACTTTTATGTATGTGTCACTAATTTAATAACAAAATTGTAATATACTACATTTCACACCCTTATTAAGACTTCACATGCATAATTACGTGAAAAACAAGATGATATTTACACTAGTAATTTCATAAAAAAGTTTGGTGCCTCAAAGATCAAGGGCTCTGCATTCGTTGTTAGTCAACACACAAGTGGAATTTTTTCGCCATCGACTAAAGCTTCTTCGTTATTCAGGTTTAGGTAAAGGTCTTGAGGCTGTTGACTTGTCTTTCTATCTAAAAAAAATCCTGCTCGTATTCGTATATACGGATATAAATATAAAAAACAAAGAACAGGCAGTTCCGTTTTCTTTTATAATACCATGTAAATTTCTCTACTCATTGCCATTGCGAAGGATTACTGGTCTTTCTTAAGTTCAAAACCCACACCTTGGATGCGGGAATTTACCGAACAAATAAATATTTTTAATTATATTTCTGTATATTTCCGTTTCCAAAAATAAAACCAACAACCATCTTATATAATATGCAGTATTACTCATTCAAGTTCAATATATTTTCCTTGTACATTTTGCTTGACGATATTTTATCACATTATCACCTTTTTATACGAATACCTAAGGAGGAATCATAAACATTTTAAACTCGAGAATTAAACGGAATTACAAGTTTTGACCATCCCTGAATCGAAACTGACTATTTTCGGAATGACGTCTCTATTTCTCTCTCTGTTCCTATAACGTAAAGGGAAATCCAGTGCGGGACACTGCAGATATTTTGTCAATTTATTGTGTATATATGTAATGAATGGTAAACAATAATTCAATTATTTTTATAGACACATTACTTGTATTCCTTTGTGGCATTAAGTCGACAATGTAGTTTATCTACCGGTTTTACTTGTTTCCAGTGAATGTTTTTTATAACACACGCATAAAAAAGACCAATCACATTAAAATAGAAATACATTTTATTCGGCATTTACTTCCAGGTTTGCTATAATTAAATGTCATTGATGCGAATTAACTTCAATTCATATCCGGCATTCATAGCTGCTTTTCACTTTTCAAAACAAAGGTTTTGTTTCAAGTATACTGGTATATCTATTCAATTAATATTAGTGATTGATTGCTTGAAACTTTCATTTATTTCGCAAATTTATTCGCAAATGAGACCGGTATATCGCAAAAAGATTAAATACACTATGAAAAAGTAACCCAAATAACTTTCTATATACAATTATTTTTAAATGAAATTACTGTAGGCAGTAAGGTACCTATATAAATTAAAAATATGTAAAGGTACAATAAGAATAGTATCATAAGATCTTATATAGACATTGCTTTTCTGAATTGTTATTTTTTATTTTCTTATATGAAGTAATAAGTAAGTATTGTGATCATGAAAGAAATCGATCCCGAAATGCTAACGGAAATACACCTTTTGACCTTCCCTGAAACGAGTTCGACGCTAGACACTTGACAGGCATAGTTGATACGATTTACTAAATATAACTTCCCGTACCTATCCTATGGCAACATAAATAAGTAATCTTAAAATTTCTATAACAATTTTCTTGTATATGTTACACTTTTCAAAAATAAGAAGTTTTCTTGCCAGCCATATACAAATCATACATTTTTAGTTTCATGCAGTAATTTATGAGGTAAAAAACCCAAAATATTCGCGTATTAAATAAAGTTCTAAACATTGCCCTAGAGGTAAACATAATGTTGAGAAAATTGATAAAAAATCAGTAAATCTCTAAAAAACTATATAACTTTTATATTTGATTGCATAAAGATTTGCCATATATACACATTTTAACGAACCGTTAATTGTTTAACAGTTCATCAAGGATCAATGATGCATACACTATTAATCCTTGATGGGCTGTTAGGTTGTTGACGATGAACTTTTCTGCAATCGAGCATTAGTCCAGTAGTGATATTTAGTTCATTAATATAATATAAGGGGGTTATGAAATAAATAAATTGAGAAACGCTGCCGTAATATTGTTATAATGGTGGTCTGGTGATATATAAGGATAAATACATCAAAATCACCTAATTATAATTATCTGAAGTGACATAATTTATGTTCTTTATAAGATATATTATAAGAACATATCTTAATCAATCTAAATTACTTGATTGAATGTTGTACTGCGGAAATAAAAACTAATAGGTATAATATATTAACTGTCAAAATCACAATTAATTCATTTACTTTTCTGATTCTATTAAAAATAATAAATATTCCATAGACTATTTGATTAAATAAATTAAATTAAATTAATTTAAAACTTTTTTTATTAATATATTAATTATTTCATATTGTAGAAACAAAACTTGTAAAACAAATAAAGTTATTCATATTTAATAGCAAACAGTTAACGTGCTGAAAAACGATTAAGAGACTAGTTCTAGATAACGACTCATTCCCAAAAAAGCTATACAAGAAAACGTCTTTATCAATATCTACACACCCACAACTATACACTCACCTAAACAGGCACACGTTTTAAATAAATTAACAATGTTAATTTAAATATGCTCAAGGATGCAGATAAAATATACCGACTCCATGACAGTAATCTAATAATATAGTTTCATCTCAACAAAACAAATAGAATCTTACATTATTTTGAAATAACATAAGCAAATTGAAACTGATTGTGAAATGATAAAGTGATATTTTTCGCCATACGTAGTACCGAAGAGCTAAAGCATTCGGTCAAATATCTTTAGCGAAAAATTCGTATTTTACGCCCTAAATCCTAAAAATATAATTCATATACTTGAATGTTAGGCGTCAGTCGCTCGTAAGTCCAAAATTTGTCGTTCTTTCTCTTCTGAAGATATTGAACGGATTGACACCAAATTTAGTATACATAATCTATGGGTACACAATTCATGTCGTATGCATTTTAAACCCACTAGATTTTTTATTTCCGGAGTTATTGATCCCCAGCAACGACCTTAAATATTCAGGCATTGACAAAACGAACGCTTGTTATCAAAGGCATTTTTCAATCCGAGATACTTACAGACACACGACCGAATGCTTTTGTTCTTCGGTACTATGTACGACAAGCTAAAAACGATAGCTGAGGCCCCACTGCGGCCACTGTCATTAATATTTTTCAAGATTTTATCCTGAACCACGATACTTGATCGTTGCACATCATGAAATATCGAAGGATATACTAAGTGAAATTGCACATTAAGTATGGTGGCCCCAGAATAGTAGCAACGAATGCTGGAAAATATATAAAGTCAGTTGTTATGAACGCATTCAATTTAAATGTTTAGTGTTGGTTTGATTAATACTGGAAAGTCTCAAATTCAAGCTGTATTGTGTAATACTAAGCCTTGATTAAGTAATTATAACGATAATTATAATTTATTTATATTGCGCCATTTTGACTTATTATGCACTAATCGTTGTAAAATTTGATAAGAATACTATAATTACTATATAGAGTGAATACCAGGCACTAGTTACTGTAGCAACAATAAATGTAACAATTAACAGAAGTATTGGCAAATATTAAATACTTATTACTGTTTATATATATATATATATATATATATATAATATATATATATATATATATATATATATATATATATATATATATATATGCACGAGGGTGGTCTGAAAAGTTTCCGACCTAACAAAGATACAAGACATTTTTTTCAGAATTTTATTTTTTATTTTTCAACATAGTCTCCTTGTAACTCTACACACTTCTACCAGCGATGCTCCCATCTCTGTAACCCGTCCAAATAGTACTCGGCGTTTTTTCTCTGCAAAATAATTGTTCACGAAGGTGATTGCCTCTTCATTTGATGAAAATCTCTGTCCTCCGAGCGCAATTTTTAGATGAGGGAACAAAAGAAGTCGCTTGGGGCTAGATCTGGTGAGTAAGGCGGATGGTCAAGCAGTTCAAACCGTAATTCGTGGATTTTCGCCATGGCAACCGCTGAGGTGTGAGACACGTTTTTGGTCTAACGTGAGCAAACGCGGCACCCAACGCGCGGACAGCTTTCTCATGTCTAAATGTTGATTTAATATGTGACAAACACGTTCTTTTGACATGTTCATAACCTCTGCTATCTCTCTCACTTTAATTCGGCGTTCGTCTAGCACCATTTCGTGAACTTTGGCGATGTTTTCGTCGGTAGTTGCAGTTTTTGGACGTCCCGAACGTTCATCGTCTCCCAAGCTCTTACGGCCACGTTTAAATTCAGCTGCCCAAAATTTCACTGTGGTAAATGATGGTGCAGAGTCCCCATACACAGAATCCAACTCATCTTTGATTTGCGTAGGCGTATTGCCTTTCAAAAACAAATATTTGATGACAGCTCGATACTCGATTTTGTCCATTTTCATAAAAACACTCACATCAACTCACTCAAACGACTGTTACATAACAACTGCACGTCCAAAATGGCTGAAACTTTGGTGAGTAACTGTCAACAGATGAACAACGAAATTCCCTAGCTTTTATTTACGAGTGCTGCTATCTTCATGTTGAGGTCGGAAACTTTTCAGACCACCCTCGTATATATATATATATATATATATAATATATATATATATATATATATATATATATATATATATATATATATATATTATATACTCGTATATATATATATATATATATATATATACTCGTATATATATATATATATATATATATATATATATATATATATATATATATATATATATATATATATATATATATATACAGTGTCGGACAAAAGTTAAAGCAACTACCTTAATACAGAATAAAAACTGTAAAAATACAGAATTCATGCGTAACTATGAGAAAACTATTTATGGGCAAATGAAACACATATAATCATGTATAGGAATACAAAATATCTTTGAAATTATTTTAAAAGAATAATAAATATAGTGTAATAAGTACAACATTGTCGAACCATGTCGCGACAAAAGTTAAGCAACTAGTATTGATAATATTGTAAATCTTTGTTGAAATTGGCATTTTATAGGATGCAAGGCTTGATTTAGTTCAGTTTAGTCTTTGTCTTTTATAAGTGAAGACCATGTCGCGAAAAATATATTCTGAAGATTCAAAATTGCGAATTTTGAGACTACATGAACGAGGCACTTCACAAAAAGCGAATTAGCGAAATATTTAATATAAATAAGTCAATAATATCAAGAATGATTCAACGATATCGAGTAAGAGGGTCTGTTAAAACAGCACTACGATCAGGGCGACCACGGAAAACGACTCCCAGGGCTGATAAGCGTATTATTAAGATGGCCAGAAAAGATCCATAGATAACAGCTTCACAAATCAGAGCAAATTTGAAGGACACTGTAAGTTTTCGCACTATGCAAAGACGCCTGGTAGAAGGAGGACTATATAGCCGCAGACCTGCAAAAAACCCTTATTGACAAAAAAAACAACGGACTGCCCGATTAACATTTGCTAAAGAGCATCTGAACTGGAGCTTAAATAAGTGGAAAACAGTTCTAGTTAGTGATGAATCCAAGTTCAATTTAATTAATTCAGATGGTATGTGTCATGTGTGACGTCCAGTTGGGCAGAGATTAAATCCTCGCTACTATCGGACTAATGTCAAGCATGGTGGTGGAAATGTTCTAGTGTGGGGATTCTTTTCAGGACACGGTATGGGACTGGTACATCAAATAAAGGGCATAATGGACAGATTTATATATAAACACATTTTACAAAACGTTATGTTGCCATTTGCAGAAGAAGAAATGCCATTACGATGGATATTTCAACATGATAATGATCCGAAACATACCGCAAAAATAGTTAAAGAATGGTTTGCTGATAATAATGTACGAGTTCTCTCATGGCCATCGCAGTCACCTGATCTAAAACCAATTGAGAACCTTTGGGAGATTGTAAATAGAAAAATTCGCGAACATACTTATACTAATGCCCCAACTCTATTTGCTGCCATTAGTGCAGCATGGAGTCAAGTTTCTGAAAATAAAATAAGCAATTTAATTTCATCTATGCCCGGCGCTGTGAAGCGATGATTAAAAGTCAAGGATATGCCACAAAATACAGACATTTTATTAATATTAACATATTTTTAAAGAGTTGCTTAACTTTTGTCGTTAAATTCTACATCCTTACACTAATCATTATGTTATTTATTTAGTTTTAAAATTTATATAAAAAGGTTGTATTATCGGAACATCAATTTCTTAGTTTAATTTAGTCGTACAAAAATTTTCTCTCAGTGCATTCCAACTCTATAATTTATCGGGTTTTGTTAACTACTACGGCAGTTGCTTGTCTTTTGTCTGACACTGTATATATATATATATATATATATATATATATATATATATATATATATATATATATATATATATATATATATATATATATATATACATATATATATATATATATATATATATATATATATATATATATATATATATATATATAAATATATATATATATATATATATATAAATAAAATTTGTTTTTTTTTTAATATACACTTATTCTCCAACTGTGTAACTTTTGAGTAGTATTAGAATTCATTAATAATATATGAATCTATGTTATTAAAATTTTGTGCGTCTAATTTTTCGTTCAATGCTAATCTAGATTGTTTTCTTATGTGGTACATTTCGAAAATTCTTGATACAAAACTAAACAACCACAAAAGAATGTTTTTAGAAATGTACCACATAAAAAAACAATCTAGATTAGCATTGAACGAAAAATTAGACACACAAAATCTTAGTAACAGATGAATTGGAGAATAAGTATTTTTTCAAAAAACAAATTTTAGCGCCATAACAAATACATTTAAAAAATACCCTTCTTCTTACATATAATTATTTATTTAATATTTAACCAAATTATAATTATAACAACTGACCTCAAGAACATGTTTAACCAATTAGATAAATTAATTAGTTTGGGAAATAAAAAACCGTCATTTTGTTCCTAAAACAAGTTGCTAAAGTTAGTAAATAATTTAAGTTAACAAATATGTACAATATAATTTTTACATCAATACACTTTTTAAAAAAACTACAACAGCAATAATGTGCTCAAAAACACTACGTTATAAAAAGTAAAAAATATTTTTCGAATGTATTTTGCCTGAAATTTTATAAGTTTGATATTGTTAGATTTACGCACATTTATTAATATTTAATTCAAGATAAAATTGTTTATTAACATTAACAATAAGACATTTTGAGGAAATATATCTATACATACATTCTAATTTTATCGTATTTATTGCGTTTGTTATTCTTTCAACCGTATCATTTTATCATTCATTAATAAATAGTAATTAAAAAGATTCTCAAATATACTCCAACTAAACTAATAAGAACACGATGCAACGAATGAGTTGGCCCAGCTCTTTTTCCTGCTTACGTGATCAATGAGCATGTAGGAAAGCCAACCCACTAATAAAAACCAACATTTGTAAAGTATATCAACTTAATCTGTAATTATAACCAAACGACCAAATTTTTGCTCAAAGAATTCAATCATCGTATGAGTACAGAATCATGAATAGAAAGATATTATATCTTTTTTTGTGAAAAAGTAATGTTTCTGTATCAGTAGAAGTAAGAGAAATGGCGATGCTTTTACTACTAAATTTACAAAATTATTTTGGTGTAAATGTATGTGTGTATGTATGTATTTAAATAGTAATTAAATAAATAAATAGCGTTGTTTACTATTCTAATAAATCATTCATGATCAGTTTCGATTTTTATAATAATAATAATAAAATAAGTTTCGTTAACATTTGCTCATAATCAACAAAATAACCACGTCTTCTATCTAGCACCGTGAATTGCACATACTTAGGTGTTATATTATTAATATGAGAAGCATACTCGACATTTTTAACACAATACGTTTAGTATACATCATAGCAGGATCAATTAATTCGAAAAGATATAGAGTGCACAGGCACAAAGCAAAAATATACATCATTATTTTGCAGTTACTGGAACAGTCATATCACATCATATACACGTCTAATATAGTGCTTACTTTTGAAATAAATGTATATTTCACCTATTTATATCACTCAATAATTAGCTCATCAGATATTTGAAGGATCGATCACTTACCCCTGTATATTATTGATCACGGCATTACTTCACACGCTCTTTAATTTATATCAAACCTTTCAAGAATCAATTCAAATGAAATCTAATTATTTTTTAATAAATCAAATCCGGAAATTGATTTGTCATATCAGTTGTTTACTATTTTTACTTCATCAACATCATCAAGCAATCAGCCTTGAATTGTACAGGTCCTGTCACTCCAATAACGAATTAACAATTACAAAAAAGGGGAAAGAACGCAGTTTTTTTATGCTGCTGTAGAATACGATGAAGTAAGAGAATTGACCAGCGATTGGTTGTAACACACAATCTACCCACTTTTGACATCACGCTGCATCGATATAAGAGTACGTAACTCTGAACAGTATCTGTTTATTTACTTTAACAGTAACAATCATCGTAGGCTATACGATTAATTTTGCAAAATTGTTTTCAATAAATTGAAGAAACAAATGTTATGTTGCAATAAATTTATTGTTGTTAAGTATTGTTTGATAATTAGAAGAACGTTTTAGAAGATTTGATTGTGATTGTTACTTTTGATTGTGAAATAGTTTTACCTTGTGAAAATGTGCAATATAATATTCAATAACTTAAATGGTAAGAAAATTTTAAATTATATTCATACATACCATATGGATCATAATATGTTTTTATATATATATATATATATATATATATATATATATATATTTATTTATATATATATATATATATATATATATATATATATATATATATATATATATATATATATATATATATATATATATATATATATATATATATCAATATCAAAGAATAATGTTAATACACTATAAAATATTGCCAAATTCACAATATTGTGTGAAAATCCTGCGCAATTTAAAAGATCTATAGATTAATTATCCGTGTTATTTATATTATTGTATCAGTTTTCAGCGTTACCATTTTTACCATGAAGTTTGTCTATATAGGCACTGTAATTCAAAAACGGATAAGTCTAAAATATGAAACCAGATATTTAAGATTTTTATTAAATTTGGATATGCTGATTATTGCTCTTTAACCAGAAGTGGTACTTTACTGAAAGTCATTTTCAGTTTTTGTCTTTTTTAAGAAAAACTATACGCCTTAATTTAAGGATGTAGTTATTCAGGGAATATATATTCAACAGCTTTTAATTTTTTATATTTTTTTAATTAGATATTTTTATTAGTTACGTATGTAAGGATCGAGTTGAATGGCGAAAGATTGTCAAGATGCGAATGGATGTTAAAGGTTTTCTGCCACCCCATTTGATGAGAATAGGCATGTAGTTATGTATACATACATACATATATGATTTACTTTTAACCTATTCAAATTGCTTTGATATGAAGTATATAACTACGTAGGTCATAGAAATAAATATTGCATGATGTGTAAATAATTAATAATAGTAATATGATAACATGCACAATAGAATCATTAGAATTCTAGGAAGAACATATAAGAAAGTCATGTGCACATTAAATATGTTTGATTTGAAGTCCATGGTGAATATTTGTAAATTTAATATTAATAATAATTTTTTAAATATTCATCGTTTATGGACTTGCTACTACGTAATTTAACGCATTGGAGCACGAGTTTGACAGTTTTTTTAATAATACGAAAAATGTAATGAATGTAGGCCTAACGATTCACTAGAAAAAACATAATTAATATTTATTAAATTAAAGAGTGCATTAAACAACTAACAAATTATCGATATCGAATGTGCGTAGATGAGGAATTTTTTAATTTGTGCCAGTATTGGTATTTAATTTTTGAAGTTACTATCTCTATTGAAAATATTATTTATTGTATGTTCCAACATATATTAAATTGGTGATTAGTAGTTAGAATATGTTATCAAAATCATATTAAATTTCAATGTTCTTTTATAAATAACTGATTTACGAAATATTGTTTGTGTTCATGTCAAATAAGAAAAAATAAATTTTTGACGTGTTATAAATTCTATTTAAATTATTTTCAATAAATACAAAACCTGTTAGTCGGACACACATAGCAACTAGAAAAAAGTATTTCTTTGAATCTAATAAATATTTATGTACAATTATTTTAAATTAACATTTTTAGAACAGTAGAGCAAAAGTTAATAAAAATCGTAAACATTTTTTAAATCAAGTTGGATTCAAATTAAATCATTTTTAATCTTTGAATGAAAGCATTTTTCATCCATTTGCGATCTGTTATGAGAAAATTGGGAACTTGTTGAAGATTAACTTTGTTGCAAATGGAATTAAGATGAAGAATACAGTTGAAAATGTATTAGTTTCACAACGTTCCATTTATAAATAGAATGTTGTGAAATTAAGACATTTGAATTTTTTCGATTCATATAAAGAAGTTACTTACGTGAATTTGATTCGAATAAAATATTTCTTTAAGTAGTTGCACATAACAATATTGGTTTGATTAAAGAAGTATTTTTTTTCAGTGTCTATTGGTAAATTTCTATGACATACTTTGATTGAACTTTATTAATTTAACCCAATTACCTAATTATTAATTCGTACCGTGTGCCCCATGGAAACTGGGACATAGATGTTTATTATGTAACATGAGAAAAAAATGCATATGTTTCTTTGAGCTCTCGATGTGATTCTAGAAGAAAAATGCATTGTAGAAAGTTTTGAAAAGCAGAAATAAAATTATTTTATTAAAAAGTATTTTAATTCAATCGACTATACAAAATGTTACAGCTATTCTTCTTTCAAATGAATTAAGATTAACAGAATTAAATATTTTTACCTAAAATAACAGTTATTTACAAAAACATGGTCTTCACCATATTATAATTCTAGTATGATTATTTAAACTCACAATAATTCGCGCGAGCAATGAGTACACATACTCACTGGCGCTTATAAACAAGATGAAATGACATATCTATACGCGTTAATTATTGCCAAGTTTACATAATTGAACTAATAGTTATTATTATTATTACTTACAATTAGTGATGAATTTATACTAGATGAAATAAATTCTAACATAATCACTCGGAAAAATTATACATTATCAATTATTTTGTATTTAAACTTTAAATTATTGCAATTTCGAAGTTCATTATAGAAAAGTAAATACATAATTATGATAAAATATTCATATTATTTTGTCTACTTTTTGTGTATCATGTGATGGAATACCTTTAAAATAGATCATCAGGGTTATGTGATTCAAATTAGATATATGGAGAATACATTTTAATTTAACTTAGGTAATTGTTTGGGAAAAACATGATGACATAATTATTTATTTTATATAATTATTTAGGAAATATATATATGATATACACTGTATTTAAAATAAATGAACCTTGAAATTGATTGCCTTGTTTTATGGATGAATTTTAGTGTAATTATAATTGCAATTTTAAATATGAGTTTCTGTAAATCTACAAAAATTATAGTATAATCTTATTCTAATATAGCTTTTAATTGTGTGTATGATGTTCCTTAAAATTCAAATTGGGAAAAGAGACAAATAATTATTTATATGATAGGTAATACAACTCCAGCGGTAAAATGGTAGAATAGTTACGGCCAAATTAATATTTGGTTGCATCAATTAAATTGTTAAAGTTTAATTGTGACAATTAAATATATTTCCTATAATAAATTAAACAGCGGCAATTAAAATAGTATTTGACATAATTTTATATAACGTTAACTCTTATAAACATGTTATTTCAGTCAAATAAATCAATATAGTACCATACTCTCAACTATCTGCCATTGTCGTGTGTGAATGGTTAAATGAATATGTGTTAAAACGTCTGAAATCCGCCCCTAAGTTGTATAAATACAAAATTAAATGTAGAAAAAAAAACCCCTTGATTCACAAATATAATACTTATAATATATACTAACAATAAGATATAAACAACAATCCCAGGGTGCTAATAATAATAATAATTGAAGAGTGCCATATCAAAATGTTACAAAATTGTTGAATTTTTTTCAAATAGCTCATATATGTATCTTATATACTTCTGTAAAACTAAAAAATGTTTCAATATATTAGTTTAACAATTATATCGTTTTAAATTTAACATGGACTCATATGAGAAAACTGTGACTTGATAGATACATGTATGTATATGAATAAAAAGAGGAAAGTGCATAAACAAATTTGAAACTTTAGCAACACGTACAGAACATCAATGTTAACCGACTTGTCGACAAATTAAATGTATTAGAACACTTTCTTTAAAAAAGTTCGTCTTTTATCGTCTTGATCCAAAAAAATATATGTCACATAATTGGTTGTTGGTCGTCACTCGCTCGTAAGACCAAAATTTGTCGTTTCTTGTCCTCTGAAGTTACTGAATGGATTAACACGAAATATTGTAAACAATCTATAGGTACACGATTCATGCTGTTCGCATTTTAAATCTGTTGAAAATATTTTAAAACTTTGTATGTAACGTAGTTGGTCTTTTTCTGTTGTCAACGTTACAAGTAATCAATATATGGTTGTTTTTTATTCCACATGTATTTTGCAGTCACTAAAATATATAAACCGTTTTTCTCTTTTATGCAGTCTAAGTTTCTTTATTGAATACAATAACAAAATCCACTAGGTATTTTATTTCCGGAGTTGTTGAACCACTAACTTTAAGTATTGACTGCAGCAAATTTTTGAAAATACCATAAAAATCTATATAATTACAATATATTGGTAACGAAAGTGAGCTCTGAGTATTGGCGAATCCAATGCTTGTCATACATATCTAATAAATAGTTTTAATACTTCTAAAAAAATATTCCATCAAGTTGTATTCAAATATATTAAAGTGTCAAAAGTTTAATTCTTATAAATAACGAATTAGCAAATGTAGCTAATAAATCCCGTTAAAATGAAAAATGACATTACAGATTCAAGTTTAGGATTACATGTAAAATATAGATATTTGCTAATTTTAGTCTTATCAACTTTTCTACGATTGTACCTCAGGAACATCTTTTAAAAACTTAATATTAAAAAAATTACCAAAACGCGTTACGAACAGTTTTATATATGTATGTCCGAAACGAAACAATTCGTCAGTAAAATATTGTTATTTTCACGTCTACTTTCAGCAGATAATAATCAGCAAGCATTCTAATAAAAAGCTGAACGTCAACTTGTTACAGGAAAATCGAATCTGTTTTAATAACTACACCCCCATGCGCGTTGACTAACTCATACCTTAAGGTACCACAATGACAAAGAATTGTTGTTGTCGAACTTAGATCATGCTTTTCTCTAGTAAATAAGGTGTTAAATTGCATCTTGAAATATCTATTCTCTACGTCACAATTTTTTTCATCCACCCAGCCGGTATTAGTCATTCGTCTTTAAAATGTTTAAACAATTTCCAATACAAAACCATTTATTAGTTTTATTTGGTTTTAAATTGTTTATTCAGACATCATGAGCCACAATTGTGAAGTTAATTCTAGAACATAGATTTGCTTTAAATAAAATCAGTTTATGAATGAATTATTCAATAAGTAGGCCTGTTATTATTTAACCATTTTATATGAAAGAGAAAGTAATATACATACATACTTGTTCTGTCAGTACTTAAACTGAAAACTCGTTCTCTCGCGGTGGTCATATGTGTGTTAATAAAATATTTTATTTTCCAGACATGCAGTCCGCAAGTCCTTCACAAAAACTCGCATTGGCATTCCTGATTTTATTCTCCATAATAATGCTGGCTGATTCAAGCCCTACTATAGGTAAAACACGATTAATGCATAGTCTATTCCACGATCAAAATATTTTTCAGTTTAACAGTAAAAAACTAATTTAAGCAAATAACAATCTAGACGTTTCAGTTGGTCTAAGACTTTGGAGATGCTGAAATGAGTTTTAGTTTTCAGCTTACTTTGGATGAAATGTTTTAACTAAAATTTCTTTTTTATATATTAAAAATTGCCAACAATTTTTTATTTATTTTTTCTTAAATAAACGGTCTCCATTTACACGAATTCACTGAAACGCGGTCGGACCGATTTTATATTTTAAATGCGAAATTATGTTTTCTTATGTAATTGACTCTACGTGAGTAACGAGTACTAGAAGTTTAAGTATAGTTTAATTTTTTTTTTAAAACCACCAATAACTACAGTGATTACCATAACATTATCTAGCAAGGACTTTGAATAGGTATAATAAGTTATAGAGATATATTTTTTAATTTCATTGAATTAAATTGTAGTAAATGATCACCACTAATAAACTTTTTTTTAAATTCACTTTATTAATTCACTCGCTAGCACTAACGACTCCGCATTAACACACTTTTTGATCATGGAATATACTAAAGAAAGATAATTATATGTAGGTCTAGTCTTTGCACTTTCGGATAGCAACATGACAGATAAGCAAAAGAAATTATTAATAAATAGACAAATAAAGTATCTGTCGGGAATATTTTTGAAGGTGGAAGGATTAGCCCTTAGTTGAAATCGATAAATAAAAATTGGTGCAACTTTTCAGATTATTTCCCAAAAAAATTCGTTTATACCAAACTTTACGGTAAGATATATAGGTAATGGAGTTGAAATGTTGACGTCACAGTTGTTTACTACAATTATCCCCAATATTGGCAATTTATCTGATTGGCTTATCGTGACGTCATCGCCGAAAAAAAAATTTACAGCAAAATTATTATTGTTTAATTATACCAATTCTTATACAAGATGGTCGAAATATCTGGAATCAATCGTGATAAAGTTTTATTTTAAATAATAAGAACATACCTAGGGTAGGCTAGACAATTTACAATTATTGGGGAATTTCTAAAATACCAATCTCAAAATATTGTCAATAGCATTTACATTTTATTATTATATTATTTACATTTGCACTAAAATCCAAACATTAGTTTTTATACCTACAGATTTTTGTTACTAGTCTATGTGTAAAATTACATAATATTCTATTTTATAAGGATGATTCCAAACCCTTTTCTCAAACTATTTATATTTTCATAAAAATACATATATGGTTTCATTGTTGTTAAATAACATATAGTTTATTCCATCTTTAGACCCTTTGTTTTAATCTTTCTCTACTTTAAAGTGTTGGTTAAATTTTAAGTTTTGATTTTTAGCGAACTAAAAAAGTGAAGAAGAAAAACTATTAAAATTAATTCAAATATTAAAAAGTTGATGGTATGCAAAGTTTTATATCTATAGAAAGACTAAATGCCAAATAGGTTAATCGATTAAAAATTGAGTTTGAAAGAGTTATGAATTTGTTTAAGTACGAAAAGTTAATAGGTAGAAAAATTTTAAAAGTGAAATAACAAACAAATATAATCAAAACATCTGCAATGTATTGCCCTAAACGTTCTTATACGTAGTCAGTCTATTTTGTTAGATAGAGAGGTTATTAGAAAATTTTAAACATTCTAGACATACTATATTAGAAATGATTATGGCTGGACGTAGAGGTAGATGATAAAAATAACTTTATTGTAACCATTGATTATAAACAAAATATACCTACTACGTATAAGAATGTCCAATGCAATAGTTCTAATTATAATATCATTGATACCGTTAACGGAATAATGGCAACGCCAGCAACCAATCGACAACACTGTAGTTGAAACTATTTTGTTTTTTAACGATCTGTTTTAGGGGTTATATTTTAATTACGACAAAATACTATTGTTCATCGGAGAAAATCTAAGAAAACACATGCTTCTTGTTGTCTTTTCGGTAGATAGAACTCTGTCTCAAGCGAAAAATGCATCTAACATTAAATGTATAAACTATACACAAATAATAACCTTTAAAATATGCCACATGTAAATGCCACAAGTCACAACAAGTAACGAACAATATGGCGACCGTGAAAGGTACATTAAGTTTCAAATAAGCGGCGTTTTCTTAATTCACTTGTAAATTCATTATTTCCCATGTTTTTGCTTATATTTGAATTAGATAAACTATATGATTTATTCAAAATCACATAGGTATTGTGCAAAATTATACATGATATAAATGCTCGTATGAATTAAAGTATTGCTTCAAATACTACGTGCAAATAGACGTAACTTGCATGTTGGACAAAGATATTTATATTTCTCTAGTCCTAGAGGTAAATATTTGTTATTACACAATGTATGTATGTGATCTAGAATAGACCTTATAATCATATATTACAAATTTACAATGCTTGTGGCTTTGTATGTTTAACAAATTAATAGCGGCGACCAATCGTAGGTCGAAAGTCGATTGTTCACACTCAAATTCAGTGTCTTTCAACAATTTTGCATTCGAGGAATACTTCCGAATGAAATACAAAACCACTCGTCAGACTTAGTAGAAAAAAAAACCTGAAAGGTCAACATGTCGCGGCTCACCTGCAAGGAGTTTGCGGTATGACATGGCACACCGATTGGTAATCACTGCTCTAGTTTCTAGTATAGTCATTCTAGTAATATTTCACTTTAGTTACATGTACTTCTTATGTGTTTCTTCACTCATTGTTATAATCCCTATATATTACATATCTCATAAGAAGAAGCTTTCTGACCAATAACAAAAATAATATTATTAATATAGTAAATGCAATACCAATAAATACTGACAATTCTGTACTAATAGTTTGTGGTACTAACGAATCACTAGTAGTCTCAAACACTCCACGTTCATCTGTAATACCTTCAACATTTTCAGCGCGGCATATGTAATGACCATCAACATGGTGCGACCATTTTTTAACTGTCATATTAAGACAATGAGTAGTTTGATCAGCATTGATCTGACTCTTTAAAATGTCGGTAGTATCATTCTTATAAAGCCAGTGAATAATCGGTTTAGGATAACCGGCCACCCTACAGCATAGCGTTACATTTTTCTCATAGTTCTTGGACGTATTGATATAGACTATTGGTTTGCACTGTATGGGAAATGCGTTAAATCTAAATGATGTCCATAGCTTATATTTGTTGTCGATTGTGTGCAGTACAAAACGTTTTATTATTAGCGATTGCAGGATAGTTATATAATTCTAATAAATCACAATCACAATACCATGGGTTATGTTGAAGGTAAACCTCAGTGAGTCCTTGTAGGTTTTGCAGAATTGAAGCTTTTAAAAAAGATAGCTTATTTGCGTTTAAGTACAGATAAGATAAGGTATTAGTCTGTGGAAATGCTTCATCTGCTATGTGATTAATATTGTTGTCCTCAAGTTTTATTAGTTTTATAGAAATTAACCCTTTAAATAAACCATCAGGTATATTGGTCAATTCATTACTTGCCAATATTAGTTCTTCTAATACTTCCAATTTGTCAAATGTTCCCAATTCAATTGTAATAATGCTGTTATTTTGAAATGCATTATTGAATGTACTATTCGTCAGTTTTTTTATATGATTATTATCAAAAGTTAACATAGTTATTGAATGTAGTGTATTCAGTACGCCATTTTCCAGAGTTATAAAATCATTACCGACTAGTCTCAAGTCTTCTAAAAATTTATTATTTCTGAATGTTCCAATCTTTATGTTTGATATCCGATTATTTTGTGCGCGTAGGCCTCTTAATGATTTTAAACTTGAAAACAAATCTTCGTCTATCGTTTCAATGAAATTATCAGACAAATCTAAATACTGCATCCTGGTGTTGTAACGAAAAATCGTTTTGTCTATACTTTTAATTTTATTCGAAGACAAATCGAGATGCAGTAGAGTTGTTAAATTATTAAACAAATTCTTGTCGAGTGTTTGCAATTTATTGTTTAATAGAATCAATATTTCTAATTTTTGTAAATATTTGAACGTATTCGGATATAGTTGCGTTACATAATTATCACCCAAATCTAGTTGCGTTAGGTTTGTTATATCGCAGAATGATGTCTCTTCTATAGAAGTTATATTATTATTGATGAATAAGCCTTGAAGTTCATTCACTCCAATGATGTCTTTAAAAGTATCCCGTGATATGTTATAAATAGAAGAATTGTCTTGAATTTCGAAATAATGATTTTGAACTTCACACACTTCATTTACAATCACAAGCATAGTTATTAAATACATATGCTTCATTGCAGATATTATCGTGAACCGTTTATTATATTGTACTGATGAATATAACTAATAGAACATTTAAACAAGCATTTATTTATATAGGACATTATCTTCTTTATGTGGTTTGCGACGTAAATAACTTCTTATAGATAAATATATAAAAGCGGAAGTAGTTATTTGATGGTCTTCCGCAATATTAAACAGTGATCGGCTGTACAAGATACAAAGACGATATTGAGAAATATTTGTACTACATTTACCGTACGGTCCCCGAGTTGGGGAGAGGATACATATTTAAACATCTGCAGTGTTAGTATTCAACCATTGCGAAAAACTTAATCGGATGCCGCTGGGATTTGAACCCAGAACCTTCAAATCTACAGTGTATTGCATTTCTTATACGTAGTAAGCATATTTTGTTTAGATAGTACATTATATCCAATAAAATTGTAAAGTTAGTTTTATTGTCAGATTTCTAAAAAAACAAACATATGTATTTTAGATTTAAAACGTTTTCTAACAATAATAAATAACGAATATAACATGGAATATATTAAAGAAGCCTGTAGTAAAATAAAGTATTAACGCTATTGGTTCCAGATATCCGAGACATGCTGTATATAAATTAACCATTTTAAAGTGACTTTATTTTTAGGAATTTGTATTCGTAATTGCGCGCAATGTAAAAAGATGTTCGGCCCATATTTTGAAGGACAGCTATGTGCAGATGCTTGTGTAAAATTCAGAGGAAAAATTATCCCTGATTGTGAAGATCTCGCATCCATATCACCATTTCTTAATAAATTCGAATGACTGCTGAAGCCTCAATATCTATATTTCAATTGATACACACAAAAGCTAAAAAAAAAAAAACTAATATACTGTTGTGATGCTCATTGTTATTTGTAGCTTTTATTATGACAAGAATATATATATATATATATTTAATTTCATTTTATTCTACAGTTAAATTTAATATTATTTTTCTACGTATCATCAGTTATATGATGTCATTTTTTTAGTAGATATATTAATGAAAAGTTCCTATTTATTGTATTATTACTATTAGCAAACTGTGATATTAAATTATTATAATATGTTATACTTAAGTATGTTTACGTGTGCAATTGTAATTTTATTTACTTACTATTAAAATTTTGCTTTATACATAAAAGGAATTTGTTATTTTTACTCATTGATTTCAAATAGAGATAACCTTGTCTAATGTATTTATATTTTTTCCCGTCAGATTTATATTGCTTCAGTATAAATTGAAGCAATTAATATCTGCGCAAACTAGTGTCATTGCATGAGGCCTCTAGATAAAATCTGTGCATTGAAGGTAAAAATGTGGCAGAAGTGAAATGATAAAACCTTATCAGTTAAGGTGGTCCATTTACCACCATGAAGAAGTTTTTATAATGGGAGTAATAACAATAATAAAATACATATAAATGCAAATATGACTTATTTTCATGTTTTTTAAACAGAGCTTCAAATCTTTAATTTAACTGATTACAAAATAATCAATAGGCATATAATAACTGTTATTTAATAACCGGTTTTTAAAGAATAACATACATTTAGGTTACCGGTTCCATTTAAACGGTTTATATTTTTAACTCAAAACTGTTTCGGTTTGGGTTTTTATCTGTACGTACATTTAATCGGAACAATCGGTTTTTTTTCGAAACCATTTTAAAAATCTGGGTTTTAAAAATGTTCTGGGTCCTATTTATTAATTTTATATAAAATGCGTAAATTTATTTTTGTCTGTCCAATGTATATTTAATTTCGCATAACAACCATGTAAAGTCTATATATGCCAATGCTAGGCGTTATTTGATTTTAGGAACGCGAAAGGCATATGCTATTTTGTATAACAGTTGTAGTATCTCAGATTCCCTGAACTCCCCTATTCGTAACCACAAGCACCAATCATGTTAATGTATTATTAAACCGTCAGGCGCTACTATAGAAACATAGATATTTGCGTAGGAATTTTCTCCATTTGTTGTCAGATTAACTTGGTACCATGGTATAGTATTATTTTATACCAACATACCGTGTCTGCCCCACAGTTAGTAACGAATGTATCAAGGATATGCCGGATGATGTTCATGACATTTGCTTGACTGAATATAAATTGATGAAAAGGGATACGAAAAGGATTGTGAATGAAAACAAGATGAACATGGAGAAAGAATTGAAAGAAAAGTTGATATCTGATTTTTGCACGAATAGAGAAATTGTTTTAGTCGAGTGTGAAGGAATTGAAAGGTGGCAGCAATGCCAGTTGTGTGAAAGCAACAAAGGATGATTGTGGTGAATTGCTTTGGAATGAAATAGTTGTAAAAGCTAGATGATGTGAGTATTTTAAAAATTTATATGGTGGATCAAATGGATACAATGGCGCGTCAGATGTAGTAACAATTGATGAATGCGTTATTAGTGAAGAAGATGTATATGAGTCACTGTTGAGAATGAAATGTGGTAAAGCTGCTGGTATAGATGGCATTTCTGTGGAAATGTTAAGATTTGGGAGTGTAAGTTTGTTTGATTGGTTGGTAGAGATGTATAACTTTTGTCTGAAGAATAGCGTAGTTTCGAATGATTGGTAGAGTACTGTGATTGTTCCTCTTTTTAATGGGAAAGGTAGTTCGAATGATTGCAATAACTACAGGGCCATAAGTTTGTTAAGTGTTGTAGGCAAGCTGTATGGAACTATTATAATTGGGAAAGTCAAATGTAAATGTATATCGCGAATGAAATTGCATGATATACAAGGTGGCTTATTGCCTGAGAGGATGTGTAGATCAACTGTTTTCTCTTCGTATGATTGTCGAAAAGTCACTTGATAATAATAAAGTTATTTTGTGGTTTTCTCGATCTGAAAAAGGCGTATGATAGTGTAGTACGCGAGAGTTTATGGTGCATTTTGAAAGAATATGGCTTGAATAGATCTTTGTTAAATGCCAAACAAGTGTTGTATGCAGGTAGTATAGCTGCTCTAAGAGTTGATGGCAGATTGCGTGAATGGTTTGATATTGTAATTGGTGTGAAACAAGGTTGCGTGATATCACCCTGGTTATTTAATATATACATGGATGTATTATTGCGCCGGACATTATGTGGCGGGAACGACGATGGTGTAACTGTTGGTGGTATGACTGTTCCTGCTTTAGCTTATGCAGATTATCTCGTGGTTTTTGGTGAATCAGAAGAGCCACGGAGTAGAATGGTATAGAGTATAAGTGCAGTAGGAAAGGATATGAATCTTGAACTGAATGTAGGTAAATCAAAATTTATGGTGTTCGAAAAGAATGAATGCAGGACAGTGTGTAATATTGTGGTATAGAGATGGGGGATTCAAATCATTTATATGATTTGTATTTGTACGGCTCCATACCGAAAAGATTCGTACATTTCGTACGATTGGGTATTTTTGTATGCGATAGGTTTTGGATACTTGATACGAAATAAGCGTTTGCGCTGTGCGTAGTGCGTACGCGCACTATCTTTCAGTTTCGCAAAATAGTTTATGATGTATCAATAATGTATCCCAAAACTTTGTGTAAAACTATACATTATCTAACGTATGTTTTAAATGTTTTTAATTATTTTTGTAAAGAACAACGCTGATAGAATGTAGTATAGTCTAGCCTCTAGTTAGTCATCCAGTCATTCAGCAGTCAGATTGCAGGACTGGGACTGCATCGCCGTGGAAATGATTTTTTTAGAGGTGTTTGTGGTGTATCAAAGAGAGACAGAAAGAGAAACACGTCGGTGTATGAGCAGCACGATATTTAAAAAAATGTCGTACGTAGCTAAATGGGGTCATGTTGAAAAAATAACGTAAAGATTTACGTGGGTGAGACGAATGGTGTGAGAATGCAGAGTCGTCCTCGGAATAAGCGAATGAATATGATTGAGAATGAGTTGCTCAAAAGAAAAGTTGTGAGCAAGCGAAATAGAAAAGCATGTATGAAGAATCTAATGAATCTGAATGAAGCTAAAGAAGTTTGCAAGGATAGAATTGAATGGCGAAAAATTGTCAAGATGTGAATGAATGTAAAGGGTTTTCTACCAACGCATATGATGGGAATATGCATGACGTTATATACAAATAAATGTTTTACTTCTTTAAATGCAGAATGCTTTTTGTCATTAATTGCAGTGAAATAATTTGCACGGTGGATTTTTAGAAATAAATATAATGTGAATGGGAACAAATATTCTATATACATTTATCATCTGAAACCTTTCATTTTTGGAATAAATCGAACATAACAACCTACACATTGAAATTCAATAAAAATAATGTGGATGTTTTTGTCTGTCATACCGCGTGTATTAAATTGATGAATTGTGCGCATAAGTTATATGAAGCCCGTCCAACATCTCATATAAAATGGATCGACATATGCTCTCACTGTGTTAATAATAATCGCGATTCGATTCTATAAGTACATACATTGATAAAATAATGGTGAGATTTAAAACCAAATACATTTGTGATTATTAACATAATGTTCTGTTTTATCAACTACTACTACTTTAAATTTAAGTTCTCAATTGTATGTATGTACTACATACAACCATTACGGGTACAAGTGTCCATAACAAGAAAATAATCTGTGTCTTATATTAAGGTTGCGAATATAAGTAGCGATTTCGTTTCACCTTTTCAATATTTTAATTGCAATTGTAGCGATCGAGCAAAAAATCAAAGGAATGCTCAACATAAGAATGGTACAAGCATCATTAATAATTGCGAACAATAAATATCTTCAATGGCTCGTACTGGTCTTCCTTATTCGTAATAGAAAAAAAACATATATGCATACATACATACATAACTTTATGCCTATTCCCATTAAATGGGGTGGTAGCAAATCCTTTACATCCATGACAATCTTTCGTCATTCAACTCTGTCCTTGCAAACTTCTTTTGCTTCATTCGCTTTCATCACATATCTAGCAGAATATATTCTTCAAAGATTCAATATTTCACCTTCAACAGTAGTGACTCTAGTAGTGACACACAGCTAGACACACATACGCATGCACGCACAGACGTAAATCCAAAAATAGTCAGACTCAATTTAGATCAAAAGGTGTATTTCCGTTAAAATGTTGAGATAGTTTTTATTTTTATAATTACAGTACCAACTGCCTTATATGCATTCGAATAAGAAAGTAACCTTTAAAAAAATATTTAATGTATAATAATCTAGCAGTATAACAAGAAACTTATCATTTAATAAATAGACGAGATATTAGAAAAGAATCATGTTTTTCTCTTTTCACACCCAGTGGGTTCCGGGATAGGTGCGTAAAAAAGTCGACTTTAGATTAAAAAAAAATTTTTAAAAGGTTTATTGTATGTCTTTTTAGATATAGAAAATAAAACATCGGCAGTGTATTGCACTGGACTTTCTTATACGTAGTAGATATATTTTGTTTAAATAGGAAGGATATTAAAACATAAAATATATAAAATCCTGAAATAAATAGTAATGGAAGATTAAAAATTCTGAAAAAAAAATACTAATTAATATTAATATCCATAAATCCTAAAAAATAGTGATGGTAAATTAGATATTCTGAAAAAAAATTGTTAATAAAATAATATTACTGCTAGTAATATTAACCTTAATATTAATAAAATAAATAAATCTATGATTTCATTTTGTTTTCTTCAATCAGATTAAATAACAATAATAATAAAATCCTAAAAAATGCAAATGGTAAATTAAAGTTTCTGAAAAATAAAACAGATTAATAATAATATTAATAAAATCTTGAAAACCTAGAATAAAACCCTGAAATAAATAGCAATTGAAGATTAAAGATTCTGTTAAAAACAGAGAAATTAGTATTAACATCAATAAAATCCTGAAAAAATAGAAATAGTAAATTAAATATTCTGTAAAAAATATGTTAATATAATAAAAGAATTCTTTAATCTATGATTTAATTTTGTTTTCTTCAATCAGATTATATAACAATATTAAAAAAAATCTCAAAAATGCAAATGTTAAATTAAAAAGTTTCTGAAAAAAAAAACACAGATTAATAATAATATTAATAAAATTCTGAAAAACTAGAAATGATAGATTTAATATTGTGAAGAAGTAATAATATTAATAAAATCCTGAAATAAATAGAAATGGTAGATTATAGATTCTGAAAAAAATACAAATTAATACTAAAATAGAAATACTAGATTAAATATTCTGAAGAAAAAAAAATTATAAATGGCGATATTGATCAAATAAACTCCTTAAATAAAGTATTCATAGATGAAAGATACTGGAAATAATTAATAAATTAATAAGCGACATTGACAATAGAATAAAATAATTATTAAATAAACAACTGACAATTGAAAACATCATATATTAAAGAATCTGAAAATAAAAACAAATTATTGATTTAAGATTCTGAAGAAACAAGTCGTAGGTTAAAGAATACAAACACGCAGATTAAATTTTAAAAATATAAAGAAAGAAAATAACAAACCAATATTGTATATTTATTTACGCTTGATCCAAAATACTTCCAAAAACGGTTTACTTTCCGGTACATACCACATTCACTTTGTATTAAATCCCCTAAAACCCGGAACCGGTTCTTACTATGTGGTTTCGGGTACCCGGATCCAAGTAGCCGGTATGGTAAGAAACAAGAAGAATCGTGTAGTTAATCCAACAATTAAGACTTGAATTTACATTTTCAAGTAGTGTAATCATAAAAAAAATCGATTGCAAGATTTTAACGACAATACACCTTTTGACCTTCCCTGAATCGAGTCTGACGACTTTCGGAATGACGACTGTGTGGCTCTAAATATATGTAATAATTAATAAGATACAACGAGTATATTCTGTAAGTTTTAGTTTAATATTTAACAGCAAGGTCACCCGTTAAAGTGTTTATCTTATAGATTTATAATACTGAACAATTTAATGACTATCTTTGATGTTAAAATTTGATAAAATTGCATACATACAAATATAATGTCGAAAGTATTTTTATTTTGACACTCTATCGGCATGTTAAGCAGAAAGAAACGAATATATAGTATAACGAAAGTATGCCATTTCCGTAGACAAAAACTTGTGCATAGCACAGGTATATAGCTAGTTAGGTCAAATTGGAAACATTCAACCAACATACTTAGACAACAACATTACGATTATGCATTTACTTCGATCATATGCAAGTCCTCCCCAATGATACAACAGAACCCAAATACAGAAGATTCGCATTGCTACATCTTGTATCATATTCACTAACCAACTTTTTTTTTTTTGTAACTCAATGTTTTTTATACCAATCGGAAAACATGATTACCAATAACTACTGTAGCAAGCAACTTAGATTAATAATTCCAAAGCGGAAGGAACAATCACTCTATAGTCTTGTGTTTAGTTCGGCGTACGTAGTAGAGAAGATCTTAAGTGTTTGTAACATTCTCGAATTCAAAAAATTCTTTTACAGAAATTAATTTCAAAATGTAAATTTCTCATACTGTCGCCCCTTCTCCGTTGAAGATACGGAACCGATTTGAACCTTATTTGGCAAATATCTTATGTAGGTGCCCGATTTAATCCATTCGCATTTTAAATCGTATTTGCAGATATTGTGCCCCCTAAAAAATATGAAAAAATTTTATTCATACAGAAATCCGCATTATCAAATATTAGTCATTGGCGCAGCTAATGCTAAACTCGCCGTAGGAGAACTCTGAGCATTGGCTTCGCCAATGTAAGAAAGAGATACTTTTTATATCTTTATTTCTATTTTGTCTTTTAATTTAGGTTCAGGTTCAATGGCGAAAATTAGCTTTCTTTACGTTACTTATTTTAATTACAAGTTACGTATGTACATGCAATACTTCAGTTACTATCTGTATCACGTAAGTATATAATTTAAGTAGGTAGGTTTTTTTTTACTGTTAAAATTTTGGTAGGGTAGTTATTTTTTCAAGAAATGTTTTTTATAAACAAACTTTGACTGCATTTTCTGAAAAAATAATTATCCTATTATTATATTATTTAATTTCCAAATGTGCAGTAGGACACAATATTGTTAAGTAGCCTTTTTTGATACTATTCTCCGGAAAACATATGCTTATAGCTCATAAACTTGTATGTATGTTGGTTGTTTGTAAAAACAAAATTTGTTACCTTTGAATACTGCTATATTTGCTATAAGTGTAGCCGTTTTGGAGATAATAAACGATCAAAAATGAATAGAGAAAACATGCACTTCCGGTTTGAATATTTTTTTCAAAAATAGGTTTTCTCCGAGCCATATACAAGTTTTAAGTTTCATTGGCAGTTTTGGTTCTAGAGCGTTCACACGCACACACATAGTAGGAATTCCGAAAATATCCACGGCTCGACTCAGGGCAGGTCAAAAGATGTATTTCCGTTAAAATTTCGATTTCGAACATTTTCATGATTACTAAACTTAGTTATACTTCGTAAACATAAACATATAGACATATGTCAGACTCGATTTAGTCAAAAGGTGTATTTTCGTTAAAATCTCCTGATCGATTTTTTTCATGATAACAATACTTACTTATTTAAGCAAATAAAACGTATTTAAATTATTTTAAATCCAATAAATTTTCTTGACATAGTAATTAAACAACTTTTAATTAATTCATGCCCATCTCTGGTGTGTAGTTTAGTTAACATCAAGGCAGTTGTACGCAAATTCTTAATTCTTTTCCTCCAAATTTGTAAGCGTATCACTCGTATGTTAAGTTAGTTATATGATGCAAAGGATATATACTTAAGTATAATTTTGTTTTTCAGAAATTGCGTCCAGTGTAAAAAAATGTTCGGCCAATATTTCCAAGGACGAGCATGTGGAGATGCTTGTATAGCTACCAGAGGACTAACCATTCCTGATTGTAACAATCCGACAACATTACGAAGATTTCTGAAACGTCTCTACTAAGTATTTGCCCCAAAAAATATAATGCAATTATAAAAAAATATATAAATGTTATAAACTGAACTATTTTATTGTATCAAATCTTACAATTATATTTCTGTTGAAAACAAATTTAAAATATAATGAAATAATAAACATAATACAAAATATCTTAATGTTAAAAAAAAAAACGCAGTTAATACAAAAGAAAAATATAATTTGGCGTCAAATTAATTTTATTACCCTACGGTCTAACATGATACAGTTTGGTCATGATTACGAAATTTGATTTTACAAATATGTACACTTTTGTAAAATAAATCATTATTAATAAGGCTGTAGAATCACAAAGAAAAATTGTTATCCAAAATTGTAAATTCAAATATATACCTAATTATTGTTGAGTCATAGTCATATAGATTTTTAATATTCATTCGTTACAAAACAATAAAAAAAGAGAAAAATAAATCACATACTGATTATATTTTAACAATATACACTCACATAAAAATAGGCATTACTACGTAATATGTATCCATTCGTAATGTAATATCCGTATTCCTATTTCCTGTGTTTTTCCCGTTTACTGCATGATCGGTACTCTTTACTCATATGATAATCGCGTTCTCTGCTCCCATGATAGTCACTTTCACGACTCGATCGGTGATAACGTTCTCCTCTATGCGGACTACGCTCTCGGGTACGTTCTCTGTCTTTCACTCGCTCGCGTTCATATTCCCTCTCCCTATCGGGCGCTCGTTCATACACTCTTTCTCTATCTCTGTCGGTTGCTCGTTCATATTCTCTTTCACGTTCCCTATCTCTGTCAGGTGCTCGCTCATATTCTCGTTCGCGTTCTCTTTCTCTGTCGGGTACTCTCTCGTAGTCTCTGTCTCGTTCTCTATCCCTGTCTCCCCAGCCAGCTCGATCTCCTCTCACCCAATCGCGATCCCGTTTTGGTTCTCGCGGTTCCCGCTCTCGTTGTTCCCAACTTCCTACTGGCTCCTGTGGAGGTGGTGGTTGTAGTTGCTGCTGCTGCTGTTGTTGTTGTTGTTGTGGGACGGTTGGTGCTGTTTGAACGACAGGAAATTTTTCCTGTAGTTGAGAGTTTATTCGTTGCTGAATTGGTACTGGGATGCGAGGGAATAATGTTGAAAACCATTCAAGTTTCACCAGCCATTGTCGGAGCATGGTGCCTATTTTCATCATTTGACCCCCACCTGCTTTAACGTCCAACTCCTAAAATACCCAAAACAGTGTTCAGTTGCTGGTTTCTTATATGTACTATGCTCACATGGACTTATTTTGAAAATTTAAAAATTAATAATATCAATTTGAATCATAAGTCATTAGGGAAATAATTCAATAGATATTCCGACCGAATAATTTTACTTTTTCTTCCTTATATTTATAATATAACACCTCAACATGTGAAGCATCGTCGCGTTCACAAATCATAGTGGAGCGTGCTATAATTACGTTATTTTGATTGTTTACTGATTCAATCAATCAATTTAACAGAAATCACATTATTTTATAATTGTTCCGACATAAAAAAAAGTTTAGTGACCTTGATAGATTTTTGTTTTCGCATCACAAATATTTAAGGTCATTGATTGTGTTTTATATTTCGAATAGGTTTGTATATAAACGCTCTTCTTGCGATTATAATTGTTTCAACTAACCAAATCTAGACAATGGGCTTGTTCGATATTTTTTTATTGATGATTAAAAAATTATAACATTTTTAAATTAAGAACTAGCTGTGTTTATTTATTTTTAAATAAAATATGAAAATCCACTTTTTTTATACAAATTTTATATCAATTGACCAATTATTTTCTTGATGACGAATGTATTTCAATTAAATAAGTGATATTGAAAATGCTATAGTGTAATATTGTGATTCATATGTTATTTCACCATAGCAAGATTCATACCCATTGTTTTGTACTTGATTGATGTGTTGTTTGTATTTAAAGACAAATAAAAAATAGGCTTGCGTTTAGGTTTATTTTGATTATATCAAGATAGAGAACAATAATTTATATAAAAATCCATATGATCATAGTATCATTAGAAACGACCTACTGCGAGGTCTACAATACCTGTTACGCACCTCCGAATCATCAAGGTACGGTTCGAACCAGTCCAAAAGGTTCGGCGGTGGTTGTGTGTATCTAATATACATAAAACCTAGTGCTCGAATGTACGGTGAATCACAGTGTGTTGTCAAACCGTTCAGTTGTTTCCTAGTTAACTTGAGTGTGAACAATTTATACAGTAAACAATAGGCTGTAGAAACAATACCACCAGCCCCGACACCCCGTACCCCTCCACACATCCCCGTTTGACCAGATGTACGGCGTGATCCTTTCTCCCAGGGCTCCAGATGTGTAACTTTGTAATAAATTTCATCGACTACTTCATGGTAGGTTTTAAGCTCGTATAGATTCACTGTAAACAGAGAAACAGAAAACTGTATAAATACAAACGAAAAAACTAATCGTCATTTTTATGAATGGAAAAAATGTCACGATTTTTTACTTATTTTAGAAGTTGCCTGTCTGTCTTAAACATTGTTTCTTATTTATAGTAAAATGTATGATTGGTAATCTTCGCTCGATTGTAACTTACATTATAAACCGAATCCAAATATTGCCAAATATGGATTAAAACATAATTGAATACTGAATTTAAAAAAAAAACAGAATATTAGATCTGGGGTTTAATATAATTCGATCCCAACACAGAATTCCAGGTCTGCGGACGCATTTATACAATTTAGGAAAACTAACTGTGAAATTGGTCTTTCGCAGAAAATGGTTAGTGTTTAACGCCATCATAACAGTAATCTCGCAAACAGTTTATTATTTAACTTATGAAATGTTTCTTTTGTTTATAGAAACATTTGTATACAAGATGTTTCAGTCAAACAAACAGCGGGTTTCTTATTATTAACAGCACAGAAGAAAATATTGTGCAAACCATGTTGTTGAACAGCAAAGTTCAGAGAGAAAGGGGGCATTCAATTCAAGACATTTTTTAACTTTTTTATACGAAGTAATAAGTAAGTATAGTAATCATGAAAATGTTTAACAGTAATACAACTTTTGATCTTCTCAGAGTCTAGTCTGAATATTTTTGGAATGTCTGTACGTATGTGTGCCGGTGAGCCCTTTACAACAAAATTACTGGATAGATAATCATGAAACTTTCATCTTAAGATTTATATATGGTTCTCAAAACAACCTATTTTTGAAAAGGAAACCGGAAGTACATACTTACTTTAGTAATTTTTTGCGGTTTCTGCAATATCTTCGAAACGGCTGCACTTACAGTAAAAATAGTAATAATTAAAATGAAAAATAAAAGTACGAAATATTAATATCTTTATATTTTTTTCCCCCAAAAAGTGCACCAGTTACAAGAATATTGCTATTGAAATTCTTAAGATTCTTATTTATGTTGCCATAGTTATGTAGGTATGGGAAATTATATTTAATAAATCGTAGTGATGTGTTTTTTAAATTCCCGGAAAGGAAAGGAAAGGTAAAATTCAAAATTTCCGTTTTGTTGTTTGCGATTTTTAAAAACGCGCCATTTTAACTAACTTCGGAGTTATCTTTATACATGCTTAAACACGCAATTTAATTTAAATTTTTAACGTTTGATAGTGACATTGGTTATTAATATTATACATTATTAATTAATAAGTATTAGTAGTGATATACTTTATTATTTAGTTTATAGTTCTGATATATCGATAGAGTAATTTTATTTAATGAAATAATTAAATTATTTATGCTATTAATAATAATCTATGAAACTTGCATACAAATTTGGATTGCTAGGTTATAGTTTTGCTTTTAAAAACATGAGACCGCATTCTCTAATTGGAGTTACTTTAATCGGGAGTTGTAATTGGCTGGAATCTAAGGAGAGGGGATACAGAATCTTGATATATAATATCCGTATATAATTAAAATGTTAGATTCTCTATAAGTCTCTTAGAAAACTGTCACGTATTTGGTACTAATCGAAAGGATAAACCATAGAGAATCCGATTTTGATATAAAAAAAGTTACTTTTTAAATTTCCTGAAAGCTTCCGGAAACTTTAATTGGAAAGGAAAGTTATTTCAAAATTTCCGGAAATTTGACATTACTAATAAATCGTATCAACTATGCTTGTTAAAGATAAGAGTGTTGGTGTTGCGCAGATCATTATATTGTTTTAAAAAGGGAGTGTACCGTGTCTGTTTTCAGATTAAATAACATTTGTCAGCTGTTTATTTTTCAAGTTATTCTTTTTGAACTTGTGTTCTTGTGTATTACATATATTGTTTTTCTGCATATTTAACTCTTGACTTAAGATACTTCTTTTTGTAACCATTTTTCAATATATTATTTTCTAATATTTATTTTGTTTGTAAATATAATGGCTAAAATGAGAACTACATCTGACGCATGTTTGCTAATGTTCTACGTGAATGGTTACTTGTAAATGGTTAGTGGGGCTCGTATAAACAGCTACATTGATTAACCTATAGCTCAACCTTTTTTTAGCTTAAATGCGAATGGTTAGTGGTTAGTTGATAATTGAAAGTTGTTAAAAGTTCGTCTATAAATCCACTATAAGTCGAGTCTGACTATTTTCGGAATTCCGTATGTGTGTGTATGTGACAGAGAGGCACTCTACTACCAATGCTATAATCATGAAACTTTCAACTTATGATTTGTATATGGCTCGCAAGAAAACCTCCTATTTTG
This sequence comes from Nebria ingens riversi, assembly GCA_018344505.1. NCBI lineage: Eukaryota > Metazoa > Arthropoda > Insecta > Coleoptera > Carabidae > Nebria > Nebria ingens. The sequence continues at coordinate 18,392 of JADQWA010000119.1, read as the reverse complement.
AAAAGAATATTTAAACCGGTGCATGTTTACTCTAGATTTTTTGCAGATTATGCAATATCTCTGAAACGGGTACACTTACAGCAAATATAGTAGTATTCAAAATGAAAGATATTAATAACTTTTGTTTAAAAATTGTCTTCAATAAATGTACCAGTAGCAAGAAAATTTCTATAGTAATTCTTAAATTTCATATTTATGTTGTCATAGTTACGTAGGTATTAGAATTATATTTATGACAAATAGATTTAGCGAAAAAGTGATTCACAGGTTAGTAAAATATTAAATATATATATATGTATATGTATATATATATATATATATATATATATATATATATATATATATATATATATATGTATATATATATATATATATATATATATATATATATATATATATATATATATATATATATATATATATATATATATCTATTTTGTTAAGTTTTTTGACGACTAAAAAACGCCTAGCCATAATAATTTCTAATATAGCTTAATGATTATTTTTTTTTGTTTCTAAACAAAATATACTTGCTACGTATAAGAAAGTCTAGTGCAAGACGCTACAGATATTTTGATAATAAACTGTGTTTGCACTAGTGACAAAACAAAATTGCTTTTCTATATTTTGTTTCGATCTATTAGAACGGGTAAAGTGGGAACTACATTTGGCGTATATGCAGACAAGTTTTTGTTAAGCTCCGAATTAATAAGTTAGGGGATTTGACCAATTTTCTATTGATTACGTTAATTGTTAATTGAAGTTGTATTAACACTTATATTGGTTAATCTATAGTTCAACTTTTTTCTTATTTTAATTGTATTACTTTATGGTTAATTGTTAATTGATCGCCTATAGTCTCACTATTAGTGTTTAACATACTAAAGTAATATCAAATCTGCATTTTTCAATGAGGTTGGAAATTAATTAGCTTAAGTCAATTTGTTTACACTAAGTCACATCTCTATAGATATTATTTTCTCTATTCTTTTTAAGCTAAAGGAGAAATCTCAATATTTTCTAAATATTCCTCGTCAAATTCTTTTGAAATACATCAAGAGTTTTCATATTTTAACATTTTGTTTCCAAGTTTGTAAATTGAAATAAAGAGTTGGTTGAAACAGTTACCAATTTGAGATATATAAGTGGTTATTTATGGTCAACTTATATATCTTGAATTGTAAAACAATTTTTTTCTTTTGTATTTTTGCACATGGAAACCTAACATAACAAAATTATGGTAATTTCTGATGTGGCACTAAAATTCAATGGCCCTTAACGAGGAAAGAGAAATATATGTATATGTTACCGTTAAAGCATGTAATTCAGTCATTCTATGAAATAACTAGTTATTCTATACATGAACGGTGCACTTCAGTTAGAATATGAAACATAAAAAATGTTCTACACTTCAACTAGTTATTTTATGAAATAGCTAGTTATTTCATGTAATAACAGTTGTGTTCCAGTTAAAAACCAATATTATTATTTTAAAATCTAAAAACACTAAAAACGTTATTTGAATGTTTTCATGACCATTTTTACGAAAAAAAATTTAAAACACCAATCTAATATTTCCCAAAAAAAACTTAGTGGAAACGAGTGATTTATTTATAAAATCTGATAAACTAAAAGGGAGATCTTCTTGCGATATGCCAAGGCTTAGCTTTGGAAAGGCCCAGTTGCAAAGAAACCCCAATCAAATCTTTTCAAAATAGTATCACTAGAAACAAAATATATTTTATAGTTTATCGAAACGTTCTCAACTAAGATATAAAATAACAAGTGAAAGCTTATATTATTTAATAGTTAATACTTTAACGGGCGTGTTTAGTTATTTCATAGATGAACTAGTTATTCTATGTAATAACGAATTATAAATTTTAACGATAACATATATATCCAATCGGTTTTGATCAAGTGTAAACAAACGTAATAACACTAATTAAACGTGAGCACTGAGAATTGTATTGAAAAATGCAGATTTGATATAACTTTAGTGTGTTTTACACGTGTATTAATACGTTAATAACGCAAAAAATTGATAATATATTCAAGAACAATTAAATTTACTTTATGAACAATTCTAAATTATAGTAACGACGCCCAAAAATTGTCTTCACAAAATTGAAGTTAATACTGTAATTTTGCCGAAATTATGATATGAAAGTCTTTGATATAAATATTCTAATTATTATATGGAATATTGTAATTGTTTCTTGACTGGGGAATTTCTAAAAGTATTGTGCTGCTTAGCAAAAAGATATATTTGCCTAGTAAATATCAATTAAGAACAATTTGAGTTAGAACCGAACGCAGAATACCAGTCGCTGTTATTAACACATGTGCTTAGTAACATAACACCTTAAAGATAGTGATGATACTTAAATGAGCACATGTGTTACCCGTACCATGGTGTAGAGTATCATTTTAAAATTATAGAAAACAAGTAAGTTTCAAATGCAAACTAAAGCAGAAAAAGAAAAAAAAATCTTAAAATATTAATTCTAAATAAAATGTCTACGCATAACACTATATATTTGGACAGCAACAACATAATTCTATGTGACAAATATGGCATTTTTGGCTTATTCTGCAACTGAATTGCAAAATAACCATCATGAATCGATGTTTTACCATGCTCGTTTATGGTTGCCACATCCAAGAATTCCTGCTGCATCTGCACAGAGTTTTCCATTCCTGTACAGACTCCTGCAATTCATCTAGAAAGTCCAGAAAAAAATTTAAAAAATTTATGAATTATGGAACTATAAGGGGATAACACATTTACCTTTGTATATGAAAAGTATTAATTTAATAAGCGACTGCAAAAAAATTGTGAGTGATAACTTTGTAAATCAGTATGCAGAATAAGAATTGAAATTTTGTGAAATGATAATTACGAAAATGTGTTTTTGATTAATATTACTGGAAAGGAAATGCAAGTATTTTTCATTGAATGTGTTCATTAATTTGACCAATTCTTATCTAACGATGTTCATAGTTACATACCCTTAAAATAGTGTGAACTCTGTATATTTGTTAGAATCAATGGATTTAAATTCATACTTCTTTCGTTTCCCCATAGTGGTAAAATATTACTTTGCTTAGAGCTCTGCTTTGGTGTATATTCTACAAAAGTAAATAGACAAATACATAAGCGATTTTCTCCAGAAAGTTAATACATACAAGTACAACTAATTATTGAGCTTATTTGGTATATATTTACCTTCTTCATAATTATTATCCATGATAGCAAGACGTTATTTACAACAATTCAATGAAATACACGATTATTAACCAAATTAGAACAAATCAATTGTACAACTTTTTATCACCATAAGCTAGGGCTAGAAACAGAAACAGTCAGCCATTTTTAAGTTTTCTTTGACATTGACGTCATGCTCGCGCTTTTTTTTGGTTGCGTTCACTCGAATATTTTTTATGGCGCGCTATTTAAAAAACCAATCAACAATATGCTAAATTCACAAGCTGTGCAAAGCCAAACATTTCCCCCATATAACCAAGAAAACAACTTATATTATTGTCACTGATAATTTTACACTATTCTCATGAACTGTTAAAAACTTTTGGAGCACAAAAATAGCTTGTTCTTCATCAAACCGAAATCCACGAGTAACTTTGAATTCCGACACATCTAATAAAATTAACATACCGAAACATTAATAGACAAAAACTTATTAAGTCACAACTTAATATAAATGAATGTAGCGATGTTGAACCATAGCTCTTTTAAGTTTGGCGAAATTTTGGCATACGCTCAAATAAAAATGTTCAATATGTTGCCAATGTTTTTACTTTCTTTTACGAAGTAATATTGTAAGTAGTATTGTAATCACGAAAAAAAAATTCTCGAAATTTTAACGGAAATTCACCTTTTGACCTTCCCTGAATCGAGTCTGACTATTTTTGGAATGACGTCTTTGTGTATGTGTTGTGTGTGTCTGTGTGTATGCGCTCTACAGCCTACACCGTTGAAGATAAAATTATGAAACTTAAACTTAAGATTTGTATATGCCTGGGGCGAAAACCTTCTATTTTTGAAAAGCATATTCAAACCGGAAGTGCATGTTTACTTAAGACTTTTTTTGTAATTTCTGCAATATCTCTGAAACGGCTATACTTGCAGTAAAAATAGTTAGAATAGCATTGAAAGATATTAGTATTCTGCACAACTTTTGTTTGAAACATTTCTTCAAAAAGTACCAGTTACAAGATCTTATCTTATTGATATTGCCATAGTTACGTAGGTATGGGAAATCATATCTAATAAATCGCATCTACTATGCATGTCAATTGTTTTAAATATTCCAATATTTTGACATTTAACATTTATTGTCAGTGTCACAAATAAGTTTAGTGAAAAACCGTTACAAAGGTTAGTAAATAATTTAAAATATTATATATAAATATTTTCTCTGGTTTAAAGTTAATTTGAAAACTAAAAAATGCCCGGCCATAATAATTTTTAATAATATGTAATGAATAATAATATTTTCTTTATACTACTATAAAAATCCAACATTTAAAATCTGAATAACATATGTTTTCTTGGAAATCTGACAATAAACTAACTTTACACTTTATTGGACAATGAATGAAAATATTTTCTTGAAATTTAAACTTTTTATATTTTTATTTATAAACTATCAAATCTAAATATACTGACTACGTAAAAGGAAGTTTAGGGCCAATACATGGCCCATATTTTTATCTAAAGATTATGTGCTAGTTGATGTTAATTATACATAACAAAAGATGTAAGCTACATTTTTCGTGAAATGCGCGCTTTACAACTTGTAAAAGTGGTCTTTCTTGCCATGTCAATAGAATAAAATTCCATTTGATTTTAAAGCATATATTTTATAAATATATAATTGCATAAATAGTACTTTTCTCTTATATTTTTTTTTTTACCGTATTGATTCGGAAATATATATTTTTTAATTTTGCGCTTAGCGATCATGACCTCATGATCCCTCTATTTTTCTGTAATGGTGAAGTTGAAGCATTGTAGATGCCTATACAAAATTGAGAAATTATTATTTTACACGTATTAAACGTAAAAGTTACTCACCGTCTCTGCGCTGTGTTGTCACGTTTATTTATTAATTTTTGCTTTTTCAAATAAACAAATATATATATGTATATATAAATAACAACAAAAAAACATGAATAAAACCTTACAAAGCACAAACGAATGGCAGATTAAATATATTAGTAATTTATTATAGTACTCTTTACAACTTCCACTAAATCTGGGAATTTAGCACGTCAGGTTAGATTACTGCATACACCTCATTAAACGGAAGAGATATCGAAAATACAAAAAAACTAGGAATAAATTTGAATAATGAATACATATTTAATGTTAAATTTCGCGTACTAATAACAATAGTACAAAATAATGTTGTATATGCTCTTTTTTCCATAACAATATTTATGTTACCGTTAAAGCATGTAGTTATTTAGTTATTCTATGAAATAACTATAAAATAGTTATATATAGTTACATTATTTACAAAGCGTACGCGATCTCACAATATTGCAATGATAAAATCAAATGACTTTTAGTTGTCGCATAGTTGGCTACTATAGGCCGTTTTATGATTATGCAGCATGGAGGGTATAGGCAATGTTAATCTTATGGAGATTTGTATACAATGTTGCCACAGTTTCACTTCCAACTAATTCAGATATTTCTATTATATCTCATGATTGTACCACATTATGATTGCAGTACAGAACCTTTTCTCTAGGCTATGCGATCTTATCTTATGGTTTATACCTGTGCGACAGATAGTTTATTAAAAACTAATATTTAAATAAATCTATTATTATGTTATTTTATTTACAAATTCATAAGCAAATTTAAAAAATACTTGAAAACAAAATTTGAACGATAAAAATCGAATAACATTTAGCGAAAATATTTAACATATTGAATGTGTTTCAAAATTTTATTTCCGCTAAATATATTTCGATTTTTAAGATTCAAATTTGTTTTGTAAGTATTCTTGATTTTGTATCTAAATTTAATATTAATTTAAAGATTCATTTGTTTAATTCATTATTTAATTTTAATAAATGACCATGCCCTGAAGGTAAGAATAGTGTAAGATAGTGCGGTCAAACTTCATACATTTTTAATGGTTTACCTTTTTCATTCGCACCCTTAGAACTCCTATATCTATGTCTGTCTTTGTTCCACTCACACATCAGATGGGAAAGATGTTTCAACACTGTTCCCCATAAGACTATATGCTGCATAGTCATCATGAAACTATAGAAATGCTACCATAGATTTTATCACAAACGCATCAGAGAATCATGGTTTAAATTGTATTGAATTCTGGGGATTTGTGAATGTATATGCAATATTTATTATAAAATACAGTCAATTGAAATAAAATTAATACAGTCATTTTATTTATTTTTTCATATACATAAAAAATGTCACAAAGACCATATAAAAAGCTACATCTAATTAGAAATACTGTTTCCTTTTTTTGCTTTTAAGCAAATACACATATACTTCAAACTTCACAAAAATATTTTTAGAATATACTCTACCGTTGAAATGATACAATAATATCATTTAAAATAAGTACTGGGAATTATATATAAACTGGATGGCCTATATTATACCATTATACATTTAAAGCTAACTCCAATTGGCTACATCATGTTTCACGTATTAACTAACTTAACACCATTTTCAGTGAGTTTTATAAAAATTTGCTTATTACCATATTAAATTTATACAATTAATAATACTTTATACTCCACCACTGTGTTTCTATTTCTGAAAAACTTGCTGAAGTGATATTGAGTATTTTATTATTATAAATTAAGTACACTATCTAAATTTAATTCTAACAGCTGCGCTTTCATGTTATAAAACCTATAAAATCATTTTAAAAGTTATTAAATGTGATTATTCAGCCTTTCAATAGTGTTTTGTTTTTAACAAGATCTGTAAAAATTTGTGCTTAACTTATTTGTGCTACTATTAAAACGCGAGTAACAAATAGACTTTTCACTGGCCTACATTGTATAAAGGATATTAAAAAATAAATTCGTAGATTTAAGTCTTTATTTAAAAATTACCTGGCTAAACGACAATCATTTTGACTTGGAAGTCAATATCAACTGAGCACTACCAAAATATTTATCTAATCCTTAATAAATATGATGAATAAGTTTTATATTGTAAAAAGTAGTGATGACAAATGAGTTTGTTGCGACAATTTAATTTTAAGGATGTTCAGAAGGTAGATCAAATTAAAAATTAACACACTTTGCATGTACAAAAAAAATCATAAATCCTATAACCCTAAGTTTGAATGTAGGAATGTATATATATATATATATATATATATATATATATATATATATATATATATATATATATATATATATATATATATTTATTTTTTTATTGTTTCATTTCTAATGATTTTTTAAAGCTAAATTTGCAAATTTTTACTTTCGTATGCGACACTTAAAGAATTTTAATATATTTGACTTTTTGTGGTAAACTATCTACTATCCGTGGCTGTTCATTGGATGTAGTCACTAAAACGGCGTCTTACTTCAATTAATCAATATTTTGAAAATATTACCTTTCTTATACGAATGCGTATAAGGAAGTATTATCATCATGAAAAACATCAATCTCAAGATTATAACAGAAATAGCCTTTTGACTTTCCCTGAGTCGAGTGTGACTACTTTTCGAATAGTCTGTGAAGGCTCAGCAGTTAAAACTGTTTAAGTTATAATCATGAAACATTAAATTTATAATTTGTATATGTTCCGCAAGAAAACCTATTATTGAAAAGAATTAAAACCGGAAGTGTATGTTTACTCTAGTAATTTTTAATCCTTTCAACAATATCTCCGAAATCATTAAAGATATTAACATTTTAAACAACTTTTAGAAAAAAGTGTACGAGTTATAAGGAACGTGCTAATAAAATTCTTAAAATTTTCATTACATTGCCATTACGTAGGTATGGAAATATATATTTAATAAATCAAATCAATTATTCTTGTAAATATTTTGACAGAACAAAATAGACTTAAGTAATTTGAGATTTGACATCGGTTGTCGAAAATACATTGATATTTAATTTATTTGAAGACCAACAAATTTCCGGTGATAATAATTACCAATATAGTATAATTAACAATTATATAACTTTGATTTTTAAAAATTTGTATTATAGTATCCTTAGATATATCTACTACGCATAAGAAAATCCACGTAGTTGATATTTTATTTATAAGTAAACTTGATGTAATATATTTTTAAAATATAATTGAAATTATTTATTGGTACAAAGTAGCAAATGATGTTAAATTATTAATAAAAATAAGCATGTTACCTGACAATAATTATGTATATTTTACTTTAATTTTGAATTCAAGTGTTTCTCTAAGAAGTATTAAACGTGACAACATGGTAGCTTTTCATAAATTGTTAGTCCATAGTTTGTGGTTAGCTCCTCAATTATCTACGATTTACTACGTTTTTGCAATAATAATTTAAAGTTGAAGATTGTGCATACGAATAAAATAGCTTAAATTTACATTTGTTATTTAAAATAAAACTATTTATTTTGAATCATCTAAGCGATGACCACTGAATTGAGTTTTCAATTTTTTGAAAATAAGTTAGTAAATATTTATGAAAATTTGGATTAATTTCAAATGTAATGAAATATTTTTTTCCCCATTATATATTCGTATATATGTATCTACCACTCCACAATTTTTCCATAAGAGTTTATGTTAAATTAAAAATAATATAATATTTAAACCATTTAATGAAACGTATAGATTGTGGTAGAAGCATTTGATATAATCTATAAACCAAATTTTTGTAATATACTGATATATCTCCTGAACATACTTAATATTCGAAATAAATTTACTTATACACTTGAATAGTGCGGTAATCTAATATTAATTAAAAATATTCACAACAAATGGCAACGAACTCATCGTTATTAAAAATCATGTAGATGGAAAACTAGTATTCGAATCTCTTTGGTAAAAGCCGTACTATTAAGTCATAAATATTACACAACAAACAAACGTAAGTCAAGGTTGATTTAAATATTTACCTTCCAAGCCAACATGATAGATTTGTCAGTGTCACGTGTTTTTTTGTAAAATAAAAATAAACGAAGATTATCGCTAAAATAAATTAATAAAAAAAACATAAAAATGAGAATTCGTATTTGAGTATTATTTTAAATCATTGCACTTTAAATGTAAGTAATGACAGGTCATACAGATGTCTCTGAATTTAATCGCAAAACAAATTTATTACTTTTGGGATCAACAACCTCTTCGGTTATATTAAAATGAGGTAGTTTTTTAATTTGACACAACAGTGAAACATCATTTTGACGCAACTGAAAGCAAACGCCGTGTCCAATCGGCCTAGATAACAATTCCTCACAAATTAAAGCCCAAGTCTGTATATGTTTTTGTTCTTTGTCATTCTGAAGAATCGGTTCACCGATCAAATACGGTTCTAAAAACGCTCTCGGTGTCAAATCATGACTTAGACAATTTGCTAAATGTCCTAGAATCGATTCGACTGAATGTCGAGGTTGTTGTCTAGTTACGCGCAGATATTTTTGTAACGCACGCGCCATTGAGGGAAAAATTGCTTGCGCTGCTTCTTGCGGATCCATCGGTATTGCAGAGACCTGTTCGTTGTGCAATCGTTTGATATGAGTGAATGCTTCCTCAGCAGCAGTTATCAGTCGAGCACGTCGCTTTTTCACTCGTCTTTCATACTCATGCTCTTCGTAAAAACGTTCGTTATGACTAGAATCTCGTCGCCGTGCGTGCGCAGCTAACATTGCACGGGATTGACTCTGTTGTAATGAGGTGTTGTTCACGCCATCTACTTCGTAAAACTTAAAACTAGATGACGCCTTACGTGACTTTGAGACGGGGATACGTTCTAAGTACGGGTTATAAATTGGAAATTCGGTGTAGTATCGCTCTAGTACCCAGGCAGCAGCTCTTTGAATACTAAGCTGTCCGATACTGTAAGCTTTACTTTCACCGTCAGGACTACGAACAATTTTAATATAATACGTTGGCTGTAAATGGCGAATTTCCACCAAAACAACAGCTAAATAATGTATAAATAATAAAGTATCTGTTAAACTTGATGCATATGCTACTAAAGCTTTATAGTCCACTGACTCTTCTGGTGTTGTGGCTGCTCTAGCTGTTTCTGTTACTTGCACAATGTAGAACAACCAATATGCAAACGTACAGACTAATACGAATGCTAAAACTGCTGCGCGAAATAGAAATATCCGCGGCAGTGTTGCGTTTGGTCTCCTTAAAAATATTGCCCAAGCACCTACTGCTAAAATAACTAACTTAAACGCCAAAGAAACTAGCTGTCCTTTACATTCAGCACCGCAAGTTAAAAGTTTTATATTTTGTTGTAATCCTAGTGTTGATGATAATGCGGGGAAAAATCCCAATTTAGGCAGTACAACCATAGCTAATGGACTTAAAAACGCAGCTACAGACAGTATGATTGTCAGTACGCTGCCCATGTATCGATGGCATAAAAATGTCAGGCCAGTGTCAGGTTCACCGGGCCAATTGCTTACATCTTCTGTTGATTGTGATTGTTCGGATGTATTTCCGGTGATGGCAGTTGTGTTTTCACCCCAGTTATCATCCTGCGGTAAAATTTGAACCTCGATGACTTCTTGGCCATCTCTATTGTCTGGTGTTAAGGTCACAGCGGTTTGAAATGGGGCCATACTATCTTCTGGTTTTCGCACGGATTTGCTACTTCTAAAATTACATCATTGAAAAATAGAATTAGCATCAACACCACATTACAAGTTTAGATACAATGCACTTTCGTTTGTTCAATAGCTTATTCACTATTTAATCTAACAGCTTTCAAAATTATTTTTTTTCTTTATTATAATTAGTTTAAATAATATAAGTGACGTTTGTGTGTGAACACTCTAGAGCCAAAACTGTTGAATATAAAATGTCACTGTTGTTTGAAATCGATTCAGGACGTTACTTGAATATAGATGTCGGGTCGGAACAGCTAAAATGGCGTCTTACCGAGGAAAATAATGATTGGTTAAATATGTTTTAATTTTGTATTCGCATTTCGTTTCTTGATTATGGACAGTTTGGAGATAAATGTTGTAATAATTGTGTCCATCGTGAAATAGTTTTAACTGTGTAGGATTACTTTTGTGAGGTTATGTTCATAACTTCGAACAACTATTGCACTTTCTCATCATTTCTTTGTATTTCTCATCTATAAAAACTGTTTTATAGTTAAAATTATTAACAATTGGGTGAAATATTTTCCTCGGTCAGATAGTTTAAATTAACACCACCAGATGTCAACCAATACATGACGCTCAAATATTTAAAACAAATTGTACTTTGTTATAACTAATAAAAACAAATACGCAATATTATTTGCATGATTAAGCGAAAGTAATGATTCTTTTACCATTTTTGCTCATGCTTCTTTAGTAATAAATCTTAAGTTAGGCTAGGATAGGTTATATTTCTTAATATACAAAATAAGAAAAAAATTTCCGCATTCGTAAACTGTTTTCAAAAAGTATGAATAAACTATAGTGCAATTGTGCCTTTGGATTAGGGCAATTAGGTACCTAGTACTTCTATGAGAATGCTGCCGGTGGTTACTTCTATCTCGGTGGCCCCTAGATCTCCGTGATCGTGAACTTTGCTCCGACTTCACCGATTCAGTTTCCATGTCTCGAGCAGTTTCATTACCCATATACACACAGAAATATTATGCACATAACAGGCACTTCGAATTGTCATTGAACGAGATGTTTCCTTAAATTCTAGCTTATGTTTTACAACACTGATTTAGCACTTCAATAACAATTAAACATAAACAGTTTCCAATAGTATATTCATTGAATTTGTTATAATTTCATATAAAATTGGTAAAAAAACGATAGCTGTCAACTTATAAAAATTCGTTTAGCTATTCAATGAATTAGAGTTTAACCACGGATTACATTAATCACAAAACTATAGTTTTTATTGGTGTTTAATAATATATTGTTATAGTATCATTTATTTATAATAATAAAACTGCTCACACCTACTCAATTATAAATTTTACCGTGTTTATGTTTCAAAATGGCTACTGCAAGCGAGTAGCGGTACAATTTTTTGTTGCAAGAACGCATTTTTTAATTACCAAATAAACTAAAACAAAAATTAAAACTAATTTATAGCTTTAACAACAAATCGTTTAAACCTTTCGAATATGATTTTTTACAAACTTTTAGGACTATTTCCTTGTGTTTTAAACAAGCATATTAATAAAAAGTGATTTCAAGTCCTTGAGAAAATGTGCCAAGTTTTGTGATGTCTTAAACGCACCCATTTGCGCTACCTATCGCAAATCACATTTACATTTTTCACGTTGAATAATTACTTTGCAGTGTGTTAATATTTTGTGTGAAAAACCAATTAAAACATAATAGAATCGAAACAATGGCGAGTGATAGTAAAAAGCAGGACAAAAAATCACCCAAAGGAAAACTGCATGAGGAAATATTTCATGGCTTTCAAATGTTACGAGCTGAACAACGAAGTTTAGCTAATAAATTATCCGAATTCGAAGTTGATTTAAACGAACACAGGTAAGAAAATTTAAACTTTAAGGTAACGATTAGTTTACCAAATTTAACTACAATCAAATATGAATATGTACTGTTGAAAATTGCTTTATTTGGGAAGACTTGTGTTCTAACCTCACTTAATTTTCATGTGTATTTTAAGATGACCGGCTCCATTTGATTTGATGCTATTTTTGTTCCAGGATGGTTATTGAAACATTAAAAACGGTTAACGAGGATAGAAAATGTTTTCGTATGATCGGTGGTGTTTTATGCGAACGAACAGTAAAGGAAGTATTACCAGTTTTAGAGAATAATAGAGACCAACTAACCAAAGTGATAGAAGCTGTTAACGAACAACTCTCAAAGAAAGGCACGGAAATAAATGAATACATAGAGAAACACAATATACGTATTAGAGGGCAAGATGATATACCAGAAGAAGCTGACGAGAAAACGTCTTCGTCAAATAAGGACAGTCGTGGCAATGTTCTTGTTGAAAACCCGGTTTAAATAAGAAATACACTTTTTACCGCTCGCTTTGTTTTGTTTTTCGAAAAATTATTGTAAAACTAACTTTAAATGCTTATTAAATTAAAATAAACGGATAAAAACTCATCTTTCTCAATAGGGTACGTGCAAAGTTTTAATCTTACTTTTATGTTGTCTTTTTTTTCCCCAATTCGCTTAGTTTTACTTACCATTTAAATATGAGGAAAAAAAATGTGATCCTACCTTACATAATATACTCCGCACGTTTCTTTTACATTTCTGACACACAAAATAATATATTTCACCTCTTTAAATGTCATGAATCATTAATGTATTAGACATGAAATATTATCAATTTTAACGAATCAAATATCTTTTTTTGTATTAAATTTCCTACATGCAAAAGTAAGGTTGAGTACTGGATGTACCCTATTAAAAATATTCATTTTTTGAAATGAAATAAATATGTAAATGTGTGGCGATTGTCATATTAGATCTGTAATTACACCCGCTAATTCGGCTTATCCATAAAATCTCTCATTGTACGTTGCTCAGAATTCTAAATGCAATTTTATATATTTTATTTACACATTTGTCACTAGGCTCAATCGTATTTTCCTTATTTTTATACAGCAAAGGTATCTTTTATTGGAGAAAAAAATTACTTCTAATTTACATGTGAATTAAGGCCAAAGAATGGATTTATTTTATAGTTATCTAGCAATCACACTTTCGTCTATTTTAAAATATTACTTTTTGAAAACAAAACACTCATTAAATGTATCTCTGATAAATTATTAACGAACAAATGCAAATACTTAGTTGGTTTCACATATATTCTTTATTTTCCACTTTTGCGATTTTTTTACGACTTACTGAAGATGACGTAACGAACATATTTAATCGTATCTGGTAATTTTTAATATATAGTTTACTAACTGCTTTTTACTATGGTAAATTAAATAAATCAAATTTGTGAAATTCAGTATTCATTTTATATTTTAATTAAATGATTTAGAGTAAAATTAAAACTTGCCGTGGAACAAAATGAATAAAATGATCTTTTTTTAATCAAATTGCAGCTTATATTACTCATATCAATATATAACAACCTAAGGACAATTTGCTTGATTATAAATAGCAGACTGTGCTCTGTTTGTTCTGCACTGGTTTATTCGGTATTGTTCAAAATTTCAGATATTTTTCTGAACAATTGAGTAATCCTTAGTTTAACTTTGCTTTAATTGTTAATGGTTAAATTCACCCACTATTGGACATTAGGTAATTTACACATTTGCAAGCAAAAATATTGATAATTAAATTCACACTTACCAGAAATTGCAAGAGACACCAGTAAACCAATAAAATCACGTGCACAGGAATAAGTTTCACATTGATTCTGGTTTAACTGTAATCTATTTTTCATAATCGAATTTAGAATTAAACAATAAGTGCAACTATAGTCTGTTAAATTTGTGGTAAATACGAACTGGCATATCTTCGTTAGGACCAAGATATACATAAGTGCAATTCATTGCATTTTATGTAATCTACAATGGGAGATATTACAAGCGATTAAATATTAACTGGAGAAAACTAAAGTCTCCATTTGTTATAGTTAATTTTCAAATTTGTTCAAGTATTTTGTACACAGATATGTAATAAATTTATCTATTTATTAATTAACCAACCTACAGTAGTATCATTTTACGATAAAAACCTGATAATAAGCTAAGCAAATATGATTCACACTATTAAATTTGATCTTATCTGTCTAATTTGTAATTTAACTCAAGTTCGTCATAAGAAGATCAACAATGGCCAAGCTAGTGTTGTGCTGTTTGTTGGTACTGACTTATTTGATTCAAATATCACTGCAAGATACCAAAGAAATAGTCAGAAATGATGAATTTCTATGTGGAAGTAATAAATATTTGTTAAAATGTGGGTGCGGCCAGGAAATTAACGAATACGAAATTAAAATACCATTATTTACCATTGATTGTTCAAGATTGGATATCACCGAGAGTCCAGCGCAAAAGATATTGCCATTATTTTTAGGATATTTGGATTTATCTTTCAACCAAATTATTTATTTAAATGAATCCGTAAGACTGTCGAGTGATACACTGTACCATTTGGATTATTCGTATAATAAAATTAGAGTGATTTCGGTGGATTTTTTTCGGGATTTACATCAACTTAAGACATTAAACTTGAAAAATAATCAACTTAATAATTTGAATTTGAATTTTTTTAATGGATTAAAAAATGTCCAAAAGTTAAATTTAGAATCGAACCATTTTACTAAATTAATCCAAGTGGATAGTTTCAAATCTATGCCTGCATTGAAGCAATTAAAACTGGGATATAATGAATTAGGAAATTTTCTATCGAATATAAAGTTGGTTGATTATATGCCAGATACTTATTTCGCCATAAACTTAGATCATGTTAATTTAAAATCAATACCTACAGATCTATTTACAGATTTGCCTCATTTAAATGCATTATCAATTGCTTACAATCCCATACAAGAGTTACCGTACCTGAATTTGGCAAATATAAACTACTTGGATGTATCTGGTACGAATATATCAGAATTCAACTCCAAAAATATGAAATTTGCTAATTTGAGAGTGCTAAAAATGAATCGTTTACCATATTTAAAAAGAATAAACGAAAATGCTTTTACTCATCTAAACGTAATAGAAGAAATACATATTGAGCATTGTATTCGATTAGAAGAAATTGATGACCTAGCATTTGGGGTTTTGGATACCAATTTTTCAAGAAATACTATGAATAAATTTTCGATTGCTCACAGTAATGTCAAAACGTTGTCATATTCGTATGATATATTATTTGGACATCTTAAAGAAATACAATTAAGAGGAAATAATTGGATGTGTGATTGTCGTTTGAGTTGGTTGAAAGATGCGCAAAAACATGTGAAAGATAATGGCGAAACAAGGTAATTTTCATATATTATATAAGTATTTTTTTTGAATTGTATTTTCATGGCTAAACGTTGCCAAAGATATTTTTGAGTCAAACTAATACCATATGTTCAATATAGTTAACCAAACATTCCTGTGAGATTCATAGTCATACGCCGAATGTTGTTAGTACTAAACGCCACCAATATTTTCGCAAAAACGTTATTCTGTTTCAACTTATTAAAACGTTTTATAATATTTATTATGTATGTGTTATATCAACTTTTTGCGCTAAAAGTGTTGTGTCATTGATTTTTCTTTCATATCTATACAGCCAATGTTATCTACGAAAAAAACCGCAAATTACACCAAAATGCTTATTTTCTGAATATATTTTTACATATATTACATATATATATATATATATATATATATATATATATATATATATATATATATATATATATATATATATATAAATTTAGTTTAAATTGGTCTGGCAAATTGATATAAATTATCGATAAACACTATTTTGGTAGTCACACATTTCACTTTACTGTTGTGTAAGAAAGTCATCATTTTCAATATTTTAAATTGCAATTTTCGCCATTAAGGTGAACTATTAAGCTCGCTTAAACATAGTGCCTGTTTGAAATTTTTTTTTTTAATTCCGTTCGATGTGTATTTGCATAAAGAATACCTGGTAAAAATTTCATTTATTTCTTTTTTTGTATTAATGGAGAAAAAATAAAAACTATGAATAAGTGCCTATTTTGGAGGTTTTTAAGTTTTATCTCCAATAATATTAGTTAGAAATAAATGAAATTTTTACCAATGCATTTTTTATGCAAATATACATCGAATGGTATTTTTTTTTCATTTGATAGGAATGATTAAATATGAACGCTATATAAATTGTTACATCTGTTTGTGATGGCTAACCATAATATTATTTATTTTAAATAAAACGCCATTGCAAAACAATATCCAGAAAAATTATATATACATATATATATATATATATATATATATATATATATATATATATATATATATATATATATATATATATATATATATATATATATATATATATATATATATATATATATATATATATATATATATATATATATTATTTATTTAAAAGAGCATGTATGAAGAATTTGAATGAAGCAAAAAAAGTCTGCAAGGATAGAGGAAATGGCGAATTATTGTTAAGATGTAATGGATGTTAAGGGTTTTCTGTAACCCCATTTGATGGGAATATATAGGCATGAAGTTATGTATGTATGTGTAAATCAACACGTATTTTTTGTTTTAGATGTAGTCATCCGGAGTCTATAAAAAATTTGAATCTTTTCGAAGTAGCAAAACATAATTTGTCTTGTTTGGTACAAAAAGAATATGGCGTCCAATATTCTACATTTCAAAAATGGTTATTTCCAATTTGTGGAACATTGGCATTGATTGTTGCTAGTTTAGTTGGCATATTAATTTATATGGGACCTTATGAAACGGAAATTACATCGTTCAGATCCACCAGAAACATCGGACCCGAATCACCATATCAAAGAATAACTATGACTATAGATCCAAATGCAGCTGAATTACTTGAGAAATAATATTAAACATGTTGTTACATATATGTATTTATTACTTTTTAACTGATATTATAGTAAAATATTGTTCTATATATTTACATATCTATAAAATATACCTACTTTAAAAATATATTACAAAATGAATTTTCACAAAAAAATTTAATCGATATTTTCACTAATATATCCGTATTCATATTGACCATTTTAACCCTGTCCCTTGCGTATCTGTCTGTTGGTGTGTAAGTGCTCTAGCTCGAAAACCATTGAGAATGAAAACAGATATGAAATTGATTTAGCTATACAAACATAAGGTATATTAATAATTCATTTATTTTTATCATATTTATGTTTATTTATAAATATATCTACACACATATTCATTCTTTAAGATAGTCAAAAATTATAAAAAATTATTTGAAGTTCTTGAGATTTTAAGAATATAAGTATAGCTAAATATTAAGTTTCTTTGGTATGTATGTACAAGTAAATAAGAGCCGCTGGCTCCAAATCACATTTTTGTATTCGCAAAATGAATTAACACCGAAGGTCAAGGGATGCCACAGTCGTACAGTTAACGGAATAATGGTAACGCCATCAACATTGTATCGAAACAATTTTTGATTTGATTTTTGACATTTATTTACGATCAGT